>OZ020547.1:2969650-3085359 GCA_963971435.1 Lasius platythorax | reverse complement strand
CAATACGGAATTAGAGGAACAGCTTTAGAATGGTTAAGATCATATCTAAAGAATAGAACACAACAGGTACGATTTAACAATGAATGGTCTACATTATTGGCCACAGAATATGGAGTACCACAGGGATCTGTATTAGGACCTTTGTTATTTATAATATACATAAATGATATAATTAAAGTCTGCCCGGAAGGATGTAACATAAAAATGTTTGCGGATGATACGCTGGTGTATGTGACCGGAGAGAGTAGTGCGGAATTAGAAAGAAAAATGAATATGGCATTTGTTACAGTGGAAAAATGGATGAATACAAATAAGTTAAAAATGAATGCAGGAAAAACGAAATATATGATAGTTAGAAGTATAAGGAAAGAACTGAGAGGTAACATTACATTGAAATGTTTGGATGGAACTGAAATAGAGCGTGTGGAAAGAATGAAATATCTAGGCATAATTATTGATGATAGACTAAGATTTAAGGACCACTGTGATTATATGCTAAAGAAAATAGGGAAAAAAGTGAGTTTTTTAAATAGAATAGGTAATTACATATCGGCATATACTAGATGTATTATATACAAGACAATCATAGCGCCTCACTTTGAATATTGTGCGACGCTGTTAATTGATATGGGCGAAACACAGCTGAATGAATTGCAAAAAGCGCAAAACCGGGCCATGAGGGTCATATTACAATGTGATAGACATACCAAAGTGGAGCGTATGCTGCAAGCGTTGCAGTTTATGTCCATAAGACAGAGGCTATATTATAATGTGTGTATATTTATTTTTAAGATTTTAAAGAGTATGTTACCGGATCAATTAAAAAATAGGTTAACAATAGTGGGAAATGAGAGTGAAAGACAGACACGACAAGCCGGGGATATTGTAATGCAATTTCGCAGAACTACGAGTGCGCAGAAGAGTATGTTTTATGAAGGAGTGAAAATGTATAATGACTTACCAGCTGAAATGAAACGGAATGAAACACTTGAAGCGTTTAAGCGAGCGTTAAAGGAGTATGTAATAATTCATGTAAACTAGATCTGTATTACAAATAGCTGAGAAAGCTAATAAAGATCAATCAATCAATCTCTCTCTCTCTCTCTCTCTTCCATCTTTGTGAGAAAAATACAAAGTTGCGCGCGTTTTCCGCTCTAACATGTGTAAAAATATAAATATTAGCAAGTAAGATACTAATTTTTCTAAAATACTGCGAATAAATTTTCTTACTTTTAAGGATAGAATATAAAATGTAGTTTAGTTATAAAATGTAAATATAGTTCTTTTAAGGATAGAATATAAAATGTAATTTAATTAGAAAATGTAAATATAGTTAATAAGAAAAATTGTAAATAAAAAATGTAAAATAAAACATATCAATTTAGTATTATCAATTTATTTTTAAGCGATGTAATTTTGAATTGTGTAAAAAATATCAAATAAATTTTTTTTTCAAAGATTATTTCTCTTTGTACGAGAACCCTCTTTCCAGTAAAAATTATTTCTTTAAAAAAAATATACTAGTTTTGACAAATCAGGAAAAATATATTCTCCTTGTAACAAGTTTTCTACATCTGCGAAAACAACGTGTACGCTTGCTTGCGATCAACGCTGCTAGCGTACGGGATACACGATGGTGAGAGCATTCTTCCGTGAGCACACTTATTAGCAACACACCGTGACTCACATCAGCCCATTACCTGTCACAGTGCGCGGGAGAACGCTGGCGCGAGCATGCGGCCGCGGTAGGGCCCCCCGGAAGGCGGTTAAGCTTATCTCTGACATATATTAGTGGCATATATTAAAAATATTTAGCGCACGTGTGTATTTTTATTATGTTATTGTTATTAAATTGTACCTTATTCTTTTTCATTTATGAACCCGTGCGTAAAACCTAAATAGATCATTACCCGAAATGGACGTACGCTGGAAACATCCTTGGACGTCGATCGTCTGCGGTCCTACGCGGTGCGGAAAAACAATTTTTGTACAAACTTTTCTTCGGCAATTATCCGTCATGGCCGATGTTCGATTCGAGAGAATTTTATTTTATTACGCCGAGTGGCAGGATGCGTATCAACGCCTGCAATGCACGGGTGAAAGTAAAGAAGAAAAAAATACTTTACTAAAAACGAAGAAAAATATAATTGAATTTCGCGAGGAATTACCACGTCCGGAAGATTATTCCTACGATCCACTTTCCCCGAAATTGGTGATAATCGATGATCTTATGAGGGAATCGTCATCGTGCGACGCTATCGTAGATCTGTTTACCAAAGGAAGTCATCATAAGAATCTCAGTGTTATACTCATCTCACAAAATCTCTTCCATCAAGGTCGTGGGCAACGCGATATATCTCTCAATGCAAATTATATAGTAGTTTTTAAAAATCCACGCGATCGCGCTCAAATTCGTCATCTCGCACGCCAGGTATATCCCGATGATCCAAAATTTCTGGAAGAAGCATACTATGACACTACCTCACGACCCCACGGGTATTTATTGCTCGATCTGAAACAATCGACTCCAGACGAATATCGATTTCGCACGTGCATCTTTCCCGACGATACGCTGCATTACGCCTACATGCCACGTAGATCGAACAATAGAGGTGGACGTATATAAAAGCTCGGTATTTACACACGCGTCTTGTCAGTCGCATAATTTCTCCGTAATGGTAACTGGAGGAAAGGGTAACAAAGAGACGACGTCGACGAATTCATCCTATAACAACGCAGTAAAATTCGCAAGGCGTTCCATTGGCGAGAGAAACGTGTGTCTTTTAAAAACTTTATGTTATCTGAAAAAAATCAAAGAGCATCATTCTTACGCACTGCCGATAATAATCTCATAAAGTGTATTCAAGAGTGCATTTTTAACACACTCAAGGGTAACGTACCGCTCAGGTATAACGAGAAGAAACGATTAGCCAATCATAAATCGATCCTACGACGCGTTGCAGTAAAACGTGGGAATTGGAAATCTAAGAGAAAGCTGTTGGTGCAACGAGGTGGATTCTTACCATATCTTATTGCCCTTATATTAGGTGCTGTATTATCCCGGATTATCGGTGAGTGAAAAAAAGAAAAAGACAATCCTGTAGATTAGTTTTCTTTAAATCGGGTAAACATAGTAATACAAAAAAGGAAACAAAAGAAGGACGAACGTGAGCGCTTATCATCGGATAATGGAAAGGGCCAAAAAAATGGTTTTGATTTCAACGGAAAATCTCGAGAGAATGCAACAAATGCAACACCATCGGCAACCGGAAATATCGTCTATCGTATCGACGGATAACTCGACGAAAAAAAATACGGAGATATCAGATGCAGAAAATTTTAATAACTCCGTACGGACACCAGGAACCCCTTTATCGCGACTCGACGCGGAGATGTGGCGTATTCTTAACCTCGCGACTCCTGTCGATGAAGATGAAAGATGGAAATTGTATAAAGAAGTACTTCAACGTTATCTTCACTTTGTTCGAGAAGCGAAAAGACGCTTACGCAATGATTCGCGCAACGATACGCGCGGTAACGACGACGCCGGTAGCATTGTCGACGATGGCGAACAGAACGTAGATGTCGACATGACCTTGGATGACGGTCTCACGGACACACGAACTTCAATTAGCGGTGATGGTGGCAATAGCGATAATAGTTTCGGGAAGAAACGCGCTCAATCGGCTGAAATGATCAAAGAAATACTCAACAACGTGCCGAAAACTTATCGCGTCAAAGCACACGCACTAATAAAATACTTGCTCGATATACCTCCATCAAAGATTAGTTGGGATAGACGAGGACTCGTAACTATAGACGGTGTCATCGTAACAGGATCGAATATCTCTGATCTCATAAACGATGCAATACGCGAGAGAAAAACGGTGAAAGCAATCGGAAGAATTCCGTTTGCACGATTATTGCGTGACGTAGGCACGCCTTCCAATCTTATAGGAAATCGCGATTTAAAGATTATGTCCGCACGATCTCAGGGTATTAAAGCAGCGTTTCCGCGTGGAAGCTCCACTCCGAAAACTCCGCTCGCGCATTCAAAGTCATACGGACGTAAGTTAGACGAATCCGAAGGAGACACGCAGTTTGAATCTATCACTGACGATGACGACAACGACGACGTCGATAAAACATTAACTAGTAACGCAGATTCACTGACAAAGAGAAAGAGGGGTTTACTCGATTGGAGCAAACTCGATTAATGGAACTTGAAAAATTGTATTACGATCTTTCACACTACGCTGGATATTCCGCGAGGGAGAATTTATTGCGAGCCGCTAAACCGAATTTTACGCATAACGATTTCACCGAATGGCTTAAATTACAAGACACGTACACGCTGCATCGACCAGTACGACGAAAATTTCCGCGTTTACATTATAACGTCACAAATATCGATGATTTATGGGAGGCTGATTTGATCGATCTTCGTAATCTCAAGAGCTATAACGACGGATATTCTTATCTGCTGACAATTATTGATGTACTTAGTAAATTTGTTTGGGTAGAACCGTTACGTGACAAAACGGCTGCGTGCGTCATAAAAGCCTTTCAACGTGTATTCACGAGAAACAAAGAGCGTCTTCCCGTATACCTGCAGACCGACAAAGATAAAGAATTTATAGCCTCTCATGTACAAAAATTCTTAAAAGAAAAAGGCATTCGTTTTCGCGTAACGCAATCCCGATGTTAAAGCAGCTGTAGTGGAACGCTTCAATAGAACGCTCAAGGAACGGATGTGGCGATATTTTACGCATAAAAATACGCGACGCTACATTGATGTTTTGCAGGATATCGTTCGCGCTTACAATCATACTCACCATTCCTCCATTAAAATGCAACCAGCGGTCGTTACGTGGGAAAATGCGCGTATCGCTCGTAAAAATATGAATCGGCGTTGGAACGACGAGGAGAAGAAAAAGAAACGCGGAAATAAACAAAAGGCTAAATATACCGTGGGTGATCTCGTACGTATCAGTAGAGCAAAAGTAGTCTTTGAGAAAGGATACGAGGCAAAGTGGAGCGAAGAAATATTTCGAATTCACCGAGTTCTCGAATGGAGAAAACCTCGCGTATACGAACTAAGTGATTTAGCGGACGAAGTGATAGACGGAATTTTTTACGAACAAGAATTAGCACCGGTCAATAAAGACTTACAAGAGGGAGAATTTATCGTCGAACGTGTGATAAAAAGCAAAGGACGTGGCAACAATAAACAATTATTAGTTAGCTGGCAAGGATATCCATCCAAATTCGACTCTTGGATACCCGCTTCGAGTTTAAAATCTTTGAGTCAAAATGAAGGAGGATCAATTTTACATGATTCTACCGAGCAATAGTAGTATGCGTTATTTTCCTGAAAATAAAACCACGAGTTTCACCACCGAATTACTTCAACGTATAGACTTACACGGACGTTGGGAAGTGGCACTCACGGAGATTTCCGTGTAGTTTTTTACATATTCGCTCTGAAGAGGGAACAATCAGATTCATTGATATTAGCGAGCGCGATAAGACAATTAAGGCTATGAAATCTCAAGTACCGTCGGGAATTTATTCAACTATGCGAAATATTATAGAGGCGGTAAATTATGCAGCCAAATCTGTCGATTCACATATCGTTTGGCAATTCGACGTTATCATGGGAGGCAAAATTTTTATGAAACTTTTCTGTGAAAATGAGAAATGTTCCATGACTCATTATGTGAATTTTTCCGAAAAACTTCGTCGCATACTCGGCTTCGATGTACACAATAAGCGCAGGGATCTTGCTCAACTCGATAGCGAACCACCCGTTGTAGCATCTTCTTTACCGATATGGTTCTATAATGAAATCGGTATCGATATATATAATAACAGCGAAGGCTCGTTAAAATCGAAAGTAGTTCCGTTATAGATGATGTTCTACCAACGTGGGTCTATGATGATGAAATTTATTCGTTGCTATTTTACGAACTCACGCACAATCGTCTGGTAATATCAGACGAACCAGGTAGTTTATTGCGCGGTATTCCCGACAAGCTCTTTGTCTATTGCGACATTTGCGAGCCTTATATTACCGGGGACGTACAATCTCCTCTTCTTCGAATAGTCGCGCTCGACACTCGAAATGATTACGCGTTCGCATCCACTCAGATAATACATTTCTCACCCGCGCAATACATTATTCTGCGTCAAACGTGTTTCCGTACAATCGAAATAGATATAAGAGATCATCTAGGGCAAAGTATACCATTCGAATTCGGAACGTTGACGGTGACATTGCACTTTAGGTGTATAGATTAGATATTATAAGAATATTCGGTGTTCACGATAGAAAAAAACAAAAGAAGAAAAGAGAATTCGATCGTTCACTATTAATGGATTATTATTCGGCGTATTACGATCAATTACAGAACGGCGGTAGTCGCGGCGGTGAAATTCCGCGCGTTTTCGTCGGATCGCCCTATCAACGCGGACACGGTATCGGAAGTTTTCTCGGAGGATTGTTCAGACGCATACTACCTTATTTGAGTAGAGGCGCACGCGCGGTGGGGAAAGAAGCTTTACGCGCCGGTGTTAATATAATTGAAGATGTTGAAAACGATACCTCATTGAAGGTGGCGGCCAAACACCGGTTTGAAGAATCGCGTAACAATCTTAAAAGACAAGCTAAAGAAAAAATAAAAAGCCTTATGAAAGGTTCGGGATATAAATCGGATGCAAAAATATATGTAGCTCAGTTTCCCTTTGGCGGGCTTAACACTCACTTCGCTAAATCAACGAAAACGGTTCGTAAACGACGTCGGTCGAGTAAGAAAAGTTTGTCGAAAATCAAGGCGCGAGGGAAGAAAAGAACGAATACAAAATCATCGAAGGATAAGAGGAAGAAAAGTCGTGCAACGGTAAAAAGACTTAAGACGACCGCGAAACTTCGTAAAATAGGCAAGAAACGTACCGTATCCGATATATTTTCTTAAACGATACTATTCTAAATACATTTAGCGACGACGACGAGGACGACGACGAAAAAATTTGTGTAAAATAAGCATGTCCTTTCTTCACACGCACTCGAGCGAGTGTTTAAAGAGCGAACTCGATCTCTTCTCTGTGCCACCTACGCAAACTAGTATTGAAAGTTCGCAATGGATACATTACAAACCAGTAACCTCTCTCTCGGACGACTCGCCGATAGAATTCGTCGTCCCCGGTCATGGAGAAGAATATCTAGATCTCACGCATACCATGCTGAGTCTTCGCATACGCGTAGAAACGCCCGCCGTTTCCACGGGACAAACTCCAGGAACGAGCAGCTCCGGCGAAACCAACGTAGGCCCCGTAAATCATTTACTTCATTCCATCTTCAATCAGATCGATGTGTATTTCAATCAAAAGCTCGTGTCGCCTCCAAACAACGCTTACGCGTACCGTGCGTACATCGAGGCGTTGTTAAATTATTCTTCACCCGCAAAAACTTCCCATCTAACTTCGTGTCTATGGGACGCGGATACACCCGGCCATATGGACGAAGCGTTGGAATCGAAAGGCAATCCCGCTCTCGTGAGACGCGCTCGTTACATTCGCAGCGGTCGCGCTCTAGATCTTATAGGACATCTCCATTGCGACGTTTTCAATCAAGACAAATTCTTAATTAACGGCGTGGAAGTACGAATGAGACTAGTCCGCTCGAAAGATTCGTTCTGCCTCATGGAGAGTAGCGGTATGTCGAGAATTCATATTCTCGATGCTACTTTGCTCGTGAGAAGGGCAAAAATAAGTGCCGGTGTGTTACTTGCACATGCTAGAATATTGAGCAAAGTTACGGCGAAGTATCCACTCACGAGAGTCGAGATTAAAACATTCACGATTCACAGCGGAGTTGTGGGCGAATCATTGGATAACGTAATACTCGGACAACTACCAAAACGAATAATAGTCGGCTTCGTCAATAATAAAGCGTTTAATGGAGATAGAAAGTTAAATCCGTTCAATTTCAAAAATTACGGCATAAATTTCTTCTCACTCTACGTCGACGGCACGCAAATTCCTAGCAGACCGCTACAACCGGTTTTCTCGTCGGAAGAATCGCTTTACGTCGAAGCTTATCAAACGCTCTTCTCGGGAACGGGTATCCATTTCTTGAACGAGGGAA
Organism: Lasius platythorax; assembly: GCA_963971435.1. NCBI lineage: Eukaryota > Metazoa > Arthropoda > Insecta > Hymenoptera > Formicidae > Lasius > Lasius platythorax. The sequence continues at coordinate 3,077,213 of OZ020547.1, read as the reverse complement.
ATTCTATAAGTAGAGATGATTATTCCAAGGGATATACGCTTTTCGCTTTTGACCTTACACCCGATTTGTCCGCTAATTGCGCCGGACATTGGAATCTCATGAGACATGGCAGTTTACGATTAGAAGTACGATTCGAAAAGGCTCTCACCGAGACCATTAACTGCATTGTTTATGCCGAATTTGATAATGTGATAGAAATCGACTCGTCTCGTCAAGTCATCGTTGATTTTGCCGGATAGATTTTTATCCCACGCGCCACACGAATACTCGATTAAAAATTTTCTCCGCATTCTTCCCCCTCTACATCTATTCAAAATGCCGACATCATCATCACGTTTCGAAAAAACACGCAATGTAACAAGAGAAGGATTCAGCTTCGTACGAGACACGGTCGTCGTCGGTTCGTTTAGAGAATTTAAAACTGCTCCGCCGAAAGCAATTCAGTTTTCGCATTATGGATATAGTCATCGATATACAGGGTTTTCGGGATGTCCACGATAAGTTTATTCCTAAGGAAGTTGCCGTTGTCGCGGTTAACGCTCCAATCGTTGGTCATTGGATTATGATGCCGCCGCATCCGTTTGGCGAATTACCCGAAAGAGTAAGACAAGAAAACAATTGGCTCACACGAAATTATCACGGTATTGAATGGTACGACGGCGAAGCTAATCCAAAATATTTTACATTGCAACTGCGTGAAATTACAAGAAATACACGTTTATGTCAGAGGTAACGAAAAGGCACGTTACTTGCAGAATCTACTTTCCAGAAATATATATAACTTGGAAGGTATCTCACCGGCATTCAAAAATCTATTGCCGGAGGAAGAGCGCGGACGATATTGCAGCCATCACGGATTTCGAAAATTCGGCATCTTTCATTGCGCATTACGTAACGTATACAAATTAAAACGCTGGCTAGTTGCGCAAAATAATTGTGATAGCAGCGATACGAACAGCGTTAATCAAACTACTTGTAGTTCTCTCGAAAATTGGGAACTACCCGAGGACGACGAAAACAAGGATTACGCTTTTAACGACATAAATGAAAATACCATTCTAAACCAAAATATTAAAACACAGTCGAATAATGAAATAGAGAAAAACAACTGGTCAAAAGACGAACAGACAATTGGAAAAGAAGAAGATAATCTTGCAAAACTCGACTCATCGACGTTGGCGGATAAAAATAAGACAGAAACACCTATTATCTTCTCACAAACCGACATCGAGAACCCAGTAATACAAAATACCGGTACCGACGAAAACACGCCAGCAAAAGAGGTAAAAACCGAAATTATTCAAATAATACCACTCGTTCGTTCGTCTTCTGGGACAAAAGAAAATGAACTCATGCGAAATTCTACAAGCATTGCGTCATCTCGATGCCAGACATGTGGGGGTCTATCCTGCCGACAGAGTCCCGAGGGTGTGGACACGATCGACAGCAATTGTCGCTAATACAGACGAGCATAATCGACCTGGAGAACATTGGGTCGCCTTCTTCCTCGACGAACACGGTACAGGTACATACTTCGACAGCTACGGAATACCACCCTTGGACCCTGGATTTCTTCTCCGATTTCGCCGAAACTCTACCATCCATCGATGGAATACGCAACAACTTCAAGGAATTTTCTCTCAAACATGCGGGCAATACAGCTGTGTATTTCTATATTATATGTGCATCGGTTACGATCTTAATCAGTTTCTTACTCTTTTTACGGAAAATTGCGAATATAACGATCGTTTAATAGTACATTTATTTCGTAAAATTTTTCATCGTGAAAACAAGAAACGTGAGAAACAGCGTGAAATTACCTGATGTCATGTTTATTTCTGTAATTTTAAATGTAATAAGTTATAAGAACAATATATTCTTATGTAACACATTTATGTAAAAAGTCAGTATTAATAAATGCAGTACTTTATGGCTTAATTTGTGTAATATTTTTTAACCACTCTCCGCATATTTTTCCCTACAAAGTATAACCTTGTCTTTTTACAACGGTAAATTATTGTAGTAAGCATTATTTGAGGATAATGTTTATATAAAAATTTATTTGATATAAATCATGTATATTTGTACCTTAAAACCAGTGTCGATTTCTTTCTTTCCCCCACCCTCTGACCAAAAACTTTAACAGCGCGCGTGCGTGCGTGCGTGCGTGCACGTTCCTGTTCACAAAGGTGCGAAACTATGCATAACTGCTTTATCGCCCTCTCTTTATTACCGCCTATAACGTCACCGCGTGACCCTGAATAAAAGTACCCGCTCAAACGTAAGATGAGTAACCGTACGAACGTAAAAACTTGCTCGCATTTTTATTACTCTTTTTTTCCGCACTATACCCTGGCATCAGGACTCATCACCCACCGCCCCACCCCGAGTGGTCGGGGGTGCCATAACCCGAGCGGCGACCACGTTGCAACATCCCTATTATTGTCAAGTGCCATCTTGGCGGCTATTTTTCGGCGGAAACTTCCACCCACTTACCCCCTTTCCCTTCCAAAAGACTCGATGTTCAACCAATCAGAGCCCTGGGGCCCTATGGACCGGCCCAATCAGAACCCAGTCCCATTATAGTCCGGGCCAATCCGAGCACTGGAACATTATGAAACCGGCCAATCATAATCCCCGCCCCTTCCCAGACCCCCCCACCTCTGGCGCCAGGGGCCGAGTGGAGGGGGTTTGTTTTGACGGGCCATACCTGCCCATATACTACTTTTATATAATAAAGCAGTAAGTTAAAGAGCCGGAATTTGCATTTTTGCTCTTAAAAATTTATAATAAATAAAATACGGACTCGCGGCTAACCCAACCTTACCCATTGCTAGTTGCGCATTTTCCCAAGTTTATTATAAATATTATTTTCATCATTTTTCCAAAAAATAGCTCTTTAGCTTATTACAGCCGAGCTTACTGATTAAGAATATCGTAAATTTAAGGTATTCCTTTCACGGAGGAGCGTATTTTGTAGGCGCTTAAGCAGGGCCTCAGCAAACTCTTGTATATTGCATTAAACTTATATAAAATCAAGTTATAATTGATTATTATGTTTAATTATAAGAAAAAAGTGAAAATATTATGTGTATTTAGAAATTTTCATTTTTCGGTAAATTTTACTGTCAGAACAATATGGCAACGCTGCGCTTTTCAGGGCGCCGATTGTAAAATGTGAAGTTAATAACAAAAGTGTCAATGTAAGTGTCAATTTCATTAATCAAAGAATATTGTGACATTTTCTTTTTATCAAAGAGAGATTTTATAATAATAATGAGTGATAAGAAACATAAAGTGAGGAGTAATGTGGGCAAAAATAAGGGACAATTTGTGAAAATAAAAGTGAAGCAGCGCACTCAAAATATTATCAATTCTACAAAGAAAAGATTCAATAAGGTAAGGTTACAGAAATGGTAATATTATTAATTAAATAACTGGAAGAACAAGATAATTGGCATAGTAACTGTAATTTATATTTTGGTAAAGGAGTCCGATTTTGCAAATTATCCAGTTTTTAATGGACGTCGACTTGTAGAAATTAAAATGCTTGCAGCTGAACTGTGGTGTACTGCTTGTGACATGCCTTTATCATTAAGAAATATTAAATCAGAACAATTATTTGGTCTTGCAAGTATTTTCCAAATTCAATGCAAAATATGTGACAAGATTTATTTTGTTCACACTAATTATCACAGACTTACGGCGCCACGACTGTTCGACGTTAACTGCAAATTAGCTATTGGTAAAAATAAATAATACATTTTTTAATGAAAAAGGAAGGTAGACAAAAGCCTGTATTTTTCGTTTTAGCACTCTTTGATGCCGGAATTGGCGAAGCTCAAATAAATACAATTTTGTCAGCAATTAATGTACCAACAGTCACGTGGGCTCTATTAAAAAGATATGAGCGTATCGTAGGCCCAGCTATTGAGGCTGTGGCACTTGAAAGTTGCCAAGAAAGTGTTCGCGAAGAGATCGCGTTAACAAAAGTTCACAATAATTTGAAAGCAGAGTAAAATTTAAATACAAATTACATTTTATTCATTTTCACTGCAAAAAATTTGCAACTTTTTTAATATGAATATTATGATTATTATTATATAATTTTTTTATTAATAAGTTTAACGATATTTAATTTTATAGTCAAATGACGAGTAGAGAAAAAATAAATTTAGATTTCAACGAAGAATTACAACATAATAATTTAACCGCATGTAATGACAATGTCGAGTCGGTAGAGTTAAAAGCTTCATTCGATGCTGGATGGCAACGGAGAGGGACTGGCCATGCATATAATAGTTTATCTGGTTCGCATAGTTATCTAGTAATTTTATTTTTGTACATGCAATTTTTTTGTATATATACAAATTTTTCTTTTTTCTTATCTGATAGGCCACAGTTCTCTAATTGGTTATAATACTGGAAAGATTTTGTCGTTTGCCACGCGAAGCAAACGGTGTTCAAAATGTGAACATGGTCGAAAACTAGAAGATCACGATTGTAGAAAAAATTTTGTGGGATCCGCCAAGGCAATGGAAAGTAATATGGCAATTGAACTCATCAATCATAATCCTATTCTCCAAGAACAGAACGCCAAAATTTCTGTATTAATCGGTGACGATGATTGCAGCACTATTTCTGCAGTACGCAGGGAATCTGCGACTAAAATAAAAAAATGGTCCGATTTAAACCATGCAAAGAAAGGTTGACTAGTGCATTATATGCGATACATCTACCGTTAAAATTAATACAATACTTTGGCAAATGTTTTTCTTTTGCACTAACACAAAATCGAGATGACGCACAAAAAGTAAACAAGGCATTACTAAATATTGTTCCTCATGCCTATGGAAAACACGATGAATGTGAAGAGTGGTGTCGACATCGAAACACCGAAGAAAAAATACTTTACAGAAGTTTACCAAATGGAGAACCTTTATCAGATCCCGATCTACGTATTTCATTGACGCAAATATTTTCACGATTCGCCAACAATGCTGACAAATTAGCGCCTTGTGCATCCAGTCAAGGAAATGAATCATTTAATAATATTGTCGCCAGTAAGCATCCTAAGAATCGTCACTATGCTGCATCAGAATCATTGCACTGGAGGGTGGCTACAGCCGTCTGCCAAAAGAACCTCGGATCTCAATATATTTTAAAAGTTAATGAAAAAGCTTTGCTTTCACCCGGTCACGAAACTAAAAAATTCCGTACGGCAAAAGATCTGATTCACGAGCGCAAATTGAAACAGCTCAAGACTATCGAAATAAAGCGAAGAAGGCTTTTTGCAAAACAACGTCGATGCAGTAAAGCTACTGCTACAGAAAACCGAGAAGGTATCACGTATCAATCAAATTGTGGTTTTAATACTATCTCATTTTCAGAAATACTCGGTAATTCATTGTTTTCTTTTAATATTCAAAATAATTTTACTATTTTCTTTTAATGTTAGTAAATAACTCTGTTAAAAATATACATAATATTTTTATAGATGAAAAGAGATCATCCATTGATTTCAATAATTGCAATGTGATACTTTTTGACATCGAAACTACTGGACTGTCTAAATTATCAGAAATTGTTCAGGTTGTGGCAAAAAGCAATTCTTAGCTAGGTTGAATTTGAAATTACAGTTTTTGCTACGTTTTAGATTGCTGCTTGCTCTGATGAAAATAATATCTTCAATGCATATATTGTTCCGTCAAAAGGTATGTCCCATCAGGCATCTATAGTAACTGGATTGCGAGTGACAAATGGTGAAATGTTTTTGCATGAAAATCGCCTTGACACTCTCCCCCCTGGCATGGCTTTTTCAAAATTTCTTGATTATTTACGTTTACAAAAAAGCAATATAATTCTGGTTGCACATAATGGATTCAGGTATATTTTAACTATTAATATTTTAACTTATTAATATAAATACAATGTAATCGTGTTTCTAACAGATTTGATGCTCCAATAATTATTCGGCATATGAAGAAATTTGGTCTTTTCGAAGAATTTCAAGAGATTGTAAAAGGATTTGTCGATACTCTTGAAATATTTCGAGAAAACCTTTCAGCTCGGAAAAAAGAAAAAAAAAGTTTAATCAAGAATCACTTGCTTATAATTTACTTGGTGCTGATTCAGTTAATGAAATGCAAATGCACAATGCTGTATCTGATGTCTTAATATTGAATAAACTTCTAGTTAAGATCAACATAAAAACAGACACGATAAAAAGCCATGCGAGGAGTGTTGCTGACATACTGCGAGTACAAATGCAAGCAGCCGAAGTTGCCATCAATAAAGCCTCTTTAGAATCGTTAAACGGAATTTCGTCGAGCATGAAAATGAAAATTGCCAAAAATGGGATTAATTTAAAAATACTGAAAGAGGCCTACATGCAAGATGGTGACGAAGGAGTACGGTTGTTGCTTGGAGAAGATGTACGGGGCAAACCTCGAGTAACAAAAAACATAAAAATTTTGAAATCTATCACGCACCAACTTGCAATGTAACTAATATATACAATATGTATATGCTCGATAATAATATATGCAGAAAATATAAACTATAACCTGTTATGTAAAATAAATTATCTATGTTTTACCTAACTGTTAATTTTTTTTTAATTAAAATTTTGATTTATATTTTTATATTTATATATTTATCTTCATCTTTATATTTATATTTTTATATTTATATTTATATTTCTATTTCTATATTTTATTTATATTTTTTATGCGATATATATTTTTGGATTATTTCTCTTTTTTAAAACATAATAAATAGTTGATAATAAACCGTACGTGATGAACTGAAGTGTGACATGAGCGCACAGCTTGCAGCGTTGCCAAATAATTCCTTGAAAGTCGCCATTAAAAATATTCATCTATAAACCACATTTCAAGTCAACTTTTAACATAAATATTTTGTTTAAATATTCGGTGACTCTGTATTTTTATCGGCACTATCGAAAGTATAGAGTTTAGCGAATATGTAGCGCAGTTAATATTTAATATCTTAAGATATTTAATAAACAAATTATTACATTGAAATGTGGAAAATAGACTTTTTCGATAACGTCACATATAAATATCGAATTTTCAAAGTCATAATTCTTCTTTATATGTTCAGTAATGTGGTTTAATTTTTTTCTGGCGTAAAGATATGCATTTTAACTTTCTCGTACCAAAAAATCAGTTAATTCTTAAGACTATGGTGTCATGAAAGGAAAACCTTAATCAGATTCATTAATTATTTTGGCTAAAATCTTATATAAACGAATTCGTAGTTCCCGGCCGGCCGACAGGCGTCTCCACTATGTCTCCTGCCGACCCTTAAAGTATCAGAAGAGAAATTAATTTCATTTTTCTGAATTTTAAACTGTCTTCCATCTGAATAAAAGAGGTTAGAAGATATGATTTGAATATTATCATATTATTTTATATTATTATAGAGCAAATTTCAAATATAAAAATGTCAAAGATAAAATCTTATCAAAGATAAAAATGTTCTTCAAAAATATATACTTATATTTTATACCTTCAATTATGCATAGTGCAAATCCATCTTTATCAAAATTAACATTTTCCAGTGAATCCAATATTAAGAAGCCACGTAAGATATTTGTCATCTTGTATTTGATGTAGTCTTTCTATAAGTATATAACAACAAAAACTGTTATTAACATATGTATATTAAAATCACAATTTAAGACTATTTAAGAGGTTATGTATTATTTTATATTTACCTCTTTTCCCACCTTTTTAGTCTTCAGCCATCTTTGCACGTTTTACTCTTCCTCAAGTCCAAGTACAAAAAGTGTTGCCAGAAGTGCAATTGCACTGGTAAAACGAACAGCGGTTATTACATCACGTCCGTCAACAGAAACAAGTTAGTGTACACTTATTGTTAGTACAAAAGTTCAAAAAGTGCAAGCAACGCGAACAAATCTAATATCAATGATGATACCTCTGATTCTCCACCTAAGTCTAAAAAGAAAAAAAGCGTTATTGAAGAACAAATTGAAAAACTAGTCACTATGAGAAGAGAAGATGAAAGGAAAAAGGAAGAGGCTCGACAGAAACGACATGCTGAGCGAATGCAGCGGCAGGACCGTGCAATTGAAGCTCATCAAAATAATCTATGAGCCGACTACTGGAAAAATTACAGAAGTAAGAACTTTGTTTCTCTGTATTGATAATATATGCGAGTATCATTAATTTCTTTGTCCTTTTACTGTTTAGGTATATACCATAGGTGTACTTGATAGTCACCAAAGAAATAAAGAGTTTAAATCTATGATGGAAAAAGACCATATGCACAACGTCGGGTTATGTTTATTTCGACCACTCTTAGGATAAATTAAGTTAGAATGATACATTTCTTTTACTTTTATTTAGCTTTTAAATGCAAGATTTTTTTATTACAAAATTTTTGTTTTGGTTTTAACTACGAGATTTTTATTTTGTTTTTGATTACGAGATTTTTGTTTTAGTTTTAATAACGAGATTTTTGTTTTGGTTTTAATTACGAGATTTTAGTGCTTTTATTGTCTAAATAGCGTTATTAGAAAGTATGTTTATTTCTTTGGTTACTAAAAAACAATGGTTACTTTAAGCTTTCGTTACTAAAATCTTAACATTTTAAATAATTTTAATTTTAATTGACTTTACGAAATTAGTCAAAGCTAAAATTTTTTATAATTAAACTTGTACTTTTTTGGTTATTGCCTCTTATGCACTTACGTTAGTTTCGAGTCGATGATTTAATAATATTGCTGTAATATTTAATATAGGTAATTAGAGCTACTTTAATAAAAATTAAGGTTTATAAGTTCCTTGCCCATATGATGTGATACTCGAAAACTGAGAAATGTTGCATTATGTTAAAGATGTATTTTTGATAAATTTGACTAAATAAATACAGTTTTATAACAAATATATTGCATATTAATTTAATCACTTTATTCTTCACCAGAAACTCCGGGTATTGACAAAAAAAGATACGTCGTTAGAATTGTCGCTATCGAAGAAGGGTCACTAAATACTTTCTTTTTGCAACACCAGCATCCTCTTTATGTACTTCACGTACTAGATTTGTGTCAGCATAAACTTCATTTTCTTGGTCTTCAAGAATATATCCTCCTATGTCTTCACCAAGTCCTTCAAGGCAAATATTGTGAAGAACTGTGCAAGCAATTATTACGAAAGGATCACATCCGCTTCATTCATGTCCAGATATTTTAGTCTTCTAAATTGTCTTCTAAATCTGCCTTTCAATAAAGCAAATGACCTATCTAACTTTAAACAATGTACTGTTACGTCCGTGTAACGTCCGTATTTCATTACATCCCTGTATCCGTCTACGATCATCGAGTCTTCTGTGAGATCAAGAAACATCGCGTTGTCAAGGCGTTGTTGATCAACAACTGTCATAGAGAGTTCGAGTTCCGCGTCTGTCAAGAGCAGACGTATTTTGACCTATCGAGCTATTATGCATTATACATGCATTTTCTTGTGTATTTCATTGTCTTCTTATATTGGCTCGCAATAATAAAGGTCCTTTCCTCAGTACGAGGGTCAATTCATTTAGCGTTGCGCGAGTGAACGGCGATACGTGACGCGGTAATCGAGATCGCTCGCGGATCGGTCCCGCGGACGTAACAGTATCATTAAATCTCTTTTGAGTCTGTAAAGAAAAAATATCTGGCTATGTATATGAATTTACAATACGACAAAAATTTGTTTTTATATTGATTGTGTCGTAAACGTTTGAAGATAAAAAGTTAATATGATTTTATAAATACAATATGAAGAGTGCACTGTATATATAAAGCGTGTATTGCTGTGAGATTGCCATGATCACGGAAGCTCGAAATACACTATCTTCTAACTGGATAAGCTTTGTCACCTATAATATATTCCTCATTAGAAAAATATAAATGTCTATTTCTTTCCACTTCTGATTAACGATCAGAATTCCGGAATACTCTGATATCACCCACAGATCCTGGGTAACCACAAAAGCAATCTAGAAACTTCAGTTCAGAATCGCATACAGCCTGAAGTATGATAGCATACTTTTTCTTATAAGTTTTGTAATATAAAGTGTTTTCCTGAAAAATTATTGTTACACATTCAACCATTTCAAATTCGATATTTTTCCGATTCACATTATTTTTTAAATAAAAAAACTTACATGGCTCCTTAATGGAAATATGAGTACCATCAATTACCCCTATTATGTCAAGCAATGCTGATCATTGAAAAACTGTTGAAATTCACTTCTTCTAATCTGCATCCTCTTAGCCACTTTATGATCCTTCCAGCTATGTCATTCAGTGCTTCAACAACTCTTATAAAACTGACACTTAAAGAGCTCTTGCTTATTTCGAACCGTCCCCCTACAGATCTGAATTAAATACATTTATTTACAAATAAAAAGTAAAATTAAAAACAGTCTTGTTCTCACAATTGCAAATCACGTAAACTAAAAGAAGATGAAAATGATAGTCTGTTTAAAAGAACATTTTCAAAATAATTTACCTGTAGGAATCTGGAGTGGCCAACAACCAAAGGCTTGCAAGCAATTGTTTCTTTACTGGTATATGAGATTTCACATTAACATTTCCTTGTAAAACTAGACCAAATCTCTGCTCTAGTTGAGTGTAGGTGTCAGTGGTCATGCAAAAATGCTGCCTGAATTGTTCGCTATTTAATTGAGAAATCGTGCGTTCTAGGTAACCTAAAATTCTTGCAGATTTCCTTTGACGTCCTCGCAACTGCAAATGCATTCGTAAATCTAACTCCTCGTCAGAAGAGTCGCTATCACTACTAACATCACTGTCATTGTTTATTATTTCTCGTAAGAAATTATCGCTGATGGTCACTGCCAACACGCTGTAATTGCTCGACGATGATCTATGGGTTAGGTCTTCACTGTTGCTTATTAGTGGATAGTCTCCAATTTGAATTTACCTCCGCACAATCTCTGATCTCGTTCAGATTCTTCAGTTTATCCAGGCCATCCGACAGTAACTCCGCCTACACCTAGTCTACCTTATCATCATCCACCGGGTAGGGAATCTGAACGCGCTCTAGTGTCATCGCAAAACAACAGAACTCTTTTTCCAGAACTTGGATGTTGTTTATCACTTTATTAATAGTTGTACCAGGTTTTATTCTGGGTACAGATACTAATTTTTTGTGAGTAAAAACCAGCGAAGAATGACGTGATTATAAATGGAAATCATTTGTAATTGATTAACAACACATACATCAACAGATCCATCGACATTAATCATAAATTCTTTTTACGCTGGGTGTGATTGGCGTGCCAATATCCCACTATTATAGTATCATGTCCCAAAAACATCAATTTCAAACGAGACCAGCCTTCTGGAAATTTGATTTGTTTGAGATGACGATTTAGTGTTTTCAATGAGAATGACTCTGATTTATTAGTCCTTGAGCATGACTCTGATGTATCTGAGTTGATATTAACATCAGTCTCTGATATTTTTATGGAAGTTAATGTTGGTGGTATTGTTGATGTGTCCATTGATTCTAAATGAATTTTTTGTTTTCATTAGGTTGGTCTAAAATGATGGGCTTTTCTTGTGTTTTCTGAAGAGGCTGATTTAAACAAATCTCCACTGTTTCCGTCCTGGATTCATTATTCTCTTTCTATATAATGATAATACTAACAATAACAAGAACAATAACAACAATAACAATAACAACAACAATAACAACAACAATAACAACAATAATAATAACAATGATAACAGCAACAGTAATAATGGCGATCTAAACAATCCCACATACGTGCCTACAAGCAAGCAAACCGCGAAACACTTTCTCTAAAGTACTTGCGATTCGCGGCCGTGGTACGGAGCCGGGCCCCTACGTGGCCTCGACGAATTCGTAAGAGAAAATTATCTGCGATGACATATAAATACTTTACATATAAGTCAGCGCTTTGGACCATTAAAACGAATTAACTGCTCTCTCCGGATGAAGTGCGAAACTTCCCACAGTTATCAGAAAGCAACTACGAGTGGGCCAGGGATCCAGTAGCTACATCTAGCATCTTGGACAACCAGTGACATGTCCAGCAGACGAAGGAGCCCCGTCCTAAGCTGCAGCCAAAATCGATCTTCATCATACGCAGCTCGACACTTTGGGAACCACGAAGCGTAAGCCAATCGTGAGTGCCGCAACCGCCGCTAGGAACTCTGCGACAAGAAGTCCTTCTCGTAAGAGGATTTCTGTGGCGGACACTATAAAGCAGAGAGCAGAATCAGTCGAGGCAGCAGTTCCTGCCAGACAGGATAACAACTCGGACCTATCGAGCTCCTGTGAGAAATCTGCGGGAACAACAAGATCTTCTACAGCGCCTAGAGTCTTGAGAACATCGAGTTCACCGAAATTTTTGAGAACGTCCAGATCCTCGAGAACGTCGAGATCCTCGAGAATGTCGAGATCCACGAAAACAACCAAATCCTCGAAAATACCGAGATCCTCGAGAACATCCAGATCCTCGAGACCACCGAGATCCTCGAAAACGTCGAGATCTTTATCAACGCCAAGGTCCACACAGTCCAGCCTTACACGGCACAGGAACAAGGACACACAACAGAGCAGGAGGAATCATTCCCAACGCAAAGAAGACTACTAGGACCGCTGCATTATACGAGGGTAAGTCAAAAATTATCCGCACTCTTGTTTCTGGAATGTATTAAAACAAAAGCAGGGGTCGAACAATTACATCATTTTTCTACATAATCTTCTTGCTTTTCGATGCACTTCTTCCAGCGATCCACAAGCTTGCTTATGCCATTGGAGAAGAAGGTTTTCAGCTGGTCGCACAGTCATTTATGAACCACTTTCTGCACTTCTTCGTCCGTAACAAGTTGCCTACCTCGTAAAGCATCTTTGAGTGGTTCAAAGAGGTGATAGTCGGAAGGGGCGAGATCTGGACTGTATGCAGGGTGTTCCAGCACCTCAAAATTACGTGATGACCGAGGTTTGATCTTAATCGCTCCAGTTTTTTTTTCGTTGAAACCCTTAAAAAATTGTGTTTTGAGGTGCTGGAACACCCTGCATACAGTCCAGATCTCGCCCCTTCCGACTATCACCTCTTTGGACCACTCAAAAATGCTTTACGAGGTAGGCGACTTGCTATGGACAAAGAAGTGCAGAAAGTGGTGCATAAATGGCTGCGCGACTAGCCAAAAACCTTCTTTTCCAATGGCATAAGCAAGCTTGTGGATCGCTGGAAGAAGCGCATCGAAAAGCAAGGAGATTATGTAGAAAAATGATGTAATTGTTCAACCCCTGCTTTTGTTTTAATACATTCCAGAAACAAGAGTGCGGATAATTTTTGACTTACCGTACTAAGACTTTACCAATTATATCTTTCCAAGAGAATTTGTAATAAAGCAAAAGCAATAAATCATATATTCAACCAAGAATATACGTCCTCAAGTTAATAGCCTCCACAACAATAAAGTGAATCAATGATCGTGTTTTCGAAAAATCGACGAAGGAAGAAAAATGTTTCTGTGATGGCAGATTTAGTTTTGCGGATAAAAAGAAAATATAGAGTTTACAAAAAAATGACAGCAGAAAAAATTTTACAGCTCAATGAGATCCGCGATTTTAATCCTTGCAGAAATCTGTTTATTTCGCCTTAATGCAGAGATATATTCATAAAAATACTTGAAAGACAGATTGGCTTGCTTCACCACTCAGTGTCATATTTGCGTTTTTCGCAAAAAAAAGTACTCACATTGCACACGTTGTCTTGAAGAACTGCTTTAAAGTGACGTTCTATTGTGTGTTTACACCACTTGAAAGAAGTATTTCATATTTTTTTCGTATGTTTTCTGATCTGAACTGGAGCTCACAAAAGACTACGGTGTTCTTTGTTTTGCGACCGATAACATCTTCCCACTTTTGTTGAATGAATGGAAATTTATCCTAGAGCAATAGTTATTGTAGAAATATTAGATATTTGAATTAATCCAAATATGAATTTTATATTAATGTAAATATACAAACCGTTCGTGGGAATTTAAACATTGTTTTATTCTTCCATGTAATTTATTGTTTCTTTTGTTACTTGCACTTCTCGATTTACAACTGGGAAATAAACACACACTTCTCATTTCAGTTCTTTCGACTTAATTAATATTTAAAACTTATATAAAAAAACTAGTCTATGTCTCGAATAATCAAAACTACTGCGGATCGAGTTTCAATGTACATACACGTGTAAGTGATCACGAGTCTACTAACATATACTCACACTGTGTACGTAAAAACGTTGTCGTGGAACGGAAGTGACATCTCGATTAGCATTTCGAACTAGTGTCGACAATCATTTTTGGGCTCATAATTTGCATCGCCCATACAAGTTCAGCCTCCTGGTCTCTATTCTTCATGCGTGTAAAGGACCGTCTACAATGGAAGTAGGCAGTACAGAGCAAGGAGTAAGGTTCTTAGGATTATTTCACTTCTGTCTACAATGACGGAGTAATGCGAATAATAACCCACCAATCAGCAAACAGACATTTGGAGAACTCTAGCAGAAAACAGTGATTAAGTGTGTGAGGTTATGAAGATCATGTTATATACGACGGATATCGCGCTTGTGACATTATTTTTGCTGACATGGTATGAAATGTTAGGCTTGCAATTTCGCATATTGAAAAGAAGAAAGAAATACTCTCGTCGGCGGTGGTGGGTACGCCCTGTTAACCGAAAGAAGGATATTCAAGTTTTCTATGCCAATCTTGTGAAGGAGTTGAAAGAAACGGATCACGAGGAATTTTTTTTATTATTCCGAATGTGGCCAGAACATTTCGATATTCTAGTCAATCTAGTCCAACTGTATCTAGTAAAAAAAAGCATTCGCACACCACTCCCAATAGAACTACGGCTTGCTGTCACATTAACATTGAGTAGTAAAAGAGATAAAAAGATATGTTTTATTTCCTCTCATGTCAAAGTTTATGTCATTTATGCTGCTTATAGGTACCTTGCTCAGGGTGATAGTGCTAGATCGAAACACTTGGAATATAGACTTGGAAAGTCCATTGTACATTACATCATTAATGAAACATGCCAAGCACTGTGGTTTGCATTGAGTCCTATTGTGTTGAAACCCATAAATTGTTCCGGCTGGGAGAAGATCAGTGAGGAATTTATGGCGAAATGGCAATTCCCAAACTGCGTGGGAGCATTAGATAGAAGACATATGCGTATTCAAGCTCCTCCCAACTCAGGATCTACCTTTTATAATTACAAGCAATCTTTTAGCATAGTGTTGCTTGCAACATGTGATGCCAACTATAAGTTTACCTGGATTAATATTGGCCAGTATGGTGAGTTCATAGAAATTGTAACTATTAAAAGGAGTATGCAATATCTCCTCCACGTAATTGAATTAATGTGGTTCACAGATTCCATCAGTGATGGTGGTGTATGGGCACAAATGCAGATTTTGCACAAGATTTGCAGAACGGAGCTGTTGATCTGCCCACTCCCAAACCACTCCCTGAGAGAGACATACCTTTTCCATATGTGTTTGTGCGAGATGAAGCATTTCCCCTAACTACCTATCTTATGCGCCCGTACTCACGTAAAACTAGAGGTCGTTTGACAAACAATATTCGTATATTTAATTATAGACTAGCTCGTTGTCGTCGAACAATTGAAAATGCTTTTGGCCTCCTCACAGCACGTTGGCAAATCCTACAGAAGGCTCTTGTATGTCTGTGGAGAATTGTGAAATGTTATTTAAAGCACTCGTATGCCTCCACAATTTTATAATGATGGGTGAGGAAGGATTGCCTGTGCATGACAGACGTTATTGTCCATTGGACTATGTTGACCGAGAAGAAGATTACACTGTGAAAGAAGGCGTTGAAGACAGCAACATTCAGCCTACTTTAAGGATTTGGGTAGAGTAAGGGCTAATCGAGCTGGAGCTGTCCCAAAAGGTTTAAGAACTATTTGCAAAATTATTTTGTCTCTGCTACTGGAGAATCTCAGGCACCTTGGCAATATGAAGCTGCCCTTGGAGCTGTACGAATCAATCTTGCTTGCTAATTTAAATGTGAAGATTTTATAATAAATCTAAAACACTTTTTTTTATGCGAAGTATAGACGACGAAAAAGAATACATTGGTTGTGAATTGTAAATTATATCTTTCTTTAAGCTTTACAAGTTATTATAAGGTAAATATAGGTAATATAATAGGTTAATATAAATAATATAATATAAGTAATATAGATAATATAGATGTACATATACAGGGTGAAGCAAAAACTTTGTTTACCTGAAATATTTCCGTTATTTGTAATAATATGGTAAAATGTTATATACAAAACATGAATGATATGGAGGTGGACATAATGTGATGTAAATACTTTTTACGTGGGTGGAGACGTAGAGGAGATTTCAAGGTCATCTCTTTTTTTTTTAATGGATGCTATATTTTTTTATCGCTGTGTGATAGCCGCTGTTGTGACGATTTCAGCATACTATTATTAAAGGTCATTCAAGGTTAAATGTGGTGGTAAAATAAATTTTCTTACATTACAGAAGATGTTCGAAGTGTTGACCATTTGTGTCGATGCAAAGTTGCAATCTTTTTATTACTGAATCATGAGCATGTCTTATCACCTCTGAACTTATTCCAGCACATGCTGCAATAATTCTTTGTCTCATATTTTCCGGTGTAGTCGGTATTTCTTGATAGACAACATTTTTTGCTCCCCAGAGAAAGAAATCTAATGGGGTTAAGTCTGGAGAACGAGCTGGCCACGAAACTGGTCCTCCACGTCCTATCCATTGATTTGGGTAAAGTTCATCGAGTGCCTCTCTCACTCTCCGAACGTAATGTGCTGGGCATCCGTCGTGTTGTAACCACATTGTTTGGCGAACGTTTAGTCACAGTATATACAGTAGCGCAACTCACTGAAATTTATGCTCAAAATGGAATGCGCATGCGCGAAGTCAGCGAGAAAACACAGTACCGCCATCTGAACTTTCATCTCACTTCCTCTTTCTTTGTTTACGCTCTCTCTCACTTAGGGCGGTATTCATAGTCCAAGCTTAAACATCGTCTTAAGATTTTCTTGATTAAGATCGTCTTGTTTGTATAAGTACGACTTAAGACCTTATGTATTCATAGTTTTAAAATGAGACAATCTTCATAAAGAAATAGGCACTTCTTTTTACTTAAGATTTTCTTACTGAAGTTAGTGCTTAAGATGATCTCATTTTACTTTCGGTAATCTTCGGGATTTTTCTGATGTATCAGCTAGTGTTATTTCTAGTGTCTCTAGTATCAGCCAATGAAATGTGTGATTGAATATTTACGAGTTGTATGTCTATACCATTTCTTATTATTCATGTATCAACTTATTGCAGGCTCTACATGGGCTCTACTAGAGTATTGTTAAAAAGTAGGTTTTCTCTGAAAAAATGTCAAGCAAAAAACATTACACAGATACGGAAAAAAAATTCTTTTTAAAAATTTTAGCAAAATATTCTCATATTATTGAAAAAAAAAAGTGATGCTACAACTTTGAAGGACAAGGAAGAAGCGTGGAATCAAATTTGCGATGCATATAATATATCATCTATTGTTACAAGTAAGGTAAGAAATCTCTACATATTTTTTTTAATTATGTATGTTAAATGCATAAAATAAAAATGTTAATTATATTTGAGCAAAATCTAATATGATATTTGAGGTTAAGACAGTTTCATTTTTAAGCTAGATTTTAAATACTTTTTATATTTCAAGTAATTTAATTTTTAACATTTTAATGTAATAAATTATTACAGAGAAGTGTTCAACAACTTAAAAAATTATGGAGTAATTTAAAATCAGTACAGAGAGATGCCCTTACGCAGGAAAAACAGGCACGTTTATCAACAGGTAATGGACCTGAACCTAAATCTGCAGAGATTGACCCGGACATTGCTGCAATAGCACCCAATTTAATGACAACTGCACCAACATTATTTTCATCAAATTTATCAGATGAAATACTAAAAGGTAATTACATCTTTATTTTATTTATTTATATTATAATAAAAATTGAAAAAATAGTAAAAACAATGAATATTTTTCAGAACGACAACAAAGAATATTAAATGATGATTGTATTCCTGAGGAATTAATTGAAAATGCGGAGGGCATACCCTTATTTATTGATGATAATGTTATTGATGATAATGTCCAGGAAGTTAATCATGATTCTATTATCACACTTATTGAGATAAATGGTAAAATTACTAATTTTATTGATATTTTCTATTAACATATTTGTTTATGAATAAGAATTTAGAATTGATAACACAATGACAATTGAATGTTACAGACTCAAGCAGTGATGAGACTGATGATGCTGAAAAAGAAAATAACCCAGTGAATGTAATATTTAAAAATAATGATAAAGGTAAATTTTATTAATATATTTATATTTATTTTTAAACACACTCTCTCTCTCTCTCTCTCTTCTCTCTCTCTCTCTCTCTCTGTGTGTATCTGTAAATGCTAAAAGACTTTAATAAGAAAATATATTTTTATTGTTATATTTATAATGTTCATTATTTTAATAAAAAGTTCTTTTTTTTTACAGTACTTACACCAAAAGGTTCAATTAAAAACCGACAACTGGGAAGTGAGTTTACACCAAAAAGTTTAATTAAAAACCGACAACTGGAAAGTGAACTTACACCAAAAGTTCAATAAAGAAACGACAACTGGAAAGTGAGAATGTTCAAACTGTTGATGAAAAATCGTTCAAAATAAAACGAATTAAATGCATAATTGACCAGGAGCAGCAACTAGCAAATTTAAAAATGCAGCATCAAGAAACGATACAAACACTAGAAATAGACCATTTAAAGAAAAAGTATGCCTTAGAAATTCGTGCAGCTATGGCTGCCACTGAATTATCAGAATTTTTACTAAAAGAAAAAATTAACAATTAAGATTTTTTTAAAGTTTATTAAAAAGTATTATTCAAGTACTAAAAAGTACAACAAAAATATTTTTAAGGGGGTTTATTTTAAAAAACGACTAAAAAATATTTTTAGTTTTGTTATGTATTGTTGTTACTATGCAAGTAATACCAAAAAAGTTTATTTTTTGTTTTATACATTATTACTACGATATATATATTATATGAATTTTTTGTTTTATTATATAGTAATATGTAAGGAAGTACTACCAAAAAGAATTTATTTTGTTTTGTGATATTATATTGTGATACTTGATCAATATTATAATTATGTTCTTAACAAGAAAAACATTATAATTAAAAGAAGAGTATTATACTTATTGTATGTTGATAACAGGAAAAGTATTATAATTAAAAGGAGAGTATTAGACTTATTATTTTAATTAAAAGCAAATTTAGAAAAACCAGAAATGTATTTTATTTATCTATAATAAAAATTACATCAAATGCAGTTGTGTGTTTTATTATTATCCGATGAATGAATAAAATGTAATGAAATAACAGTAAAAAAATTGTTTCATACTTTATACAAAAAAATTACTATTTTATTTTACTGTAAAAATTATTCATTGTTCCTTTCTATAAACTATTCTCGAAACTATTTAGTTTAAATAATAATTAATATGTATTATAATGTATATAACATACTTAAGTAAACATAAACTTGTGTAGACATATAAACATAAACTTATGTAAATTTAATATATATATATAAATTCTAATTAATGTACATATAATACTAATGAAACATACGGGCAATAATTGCTTCGCGAGCAGCGAATCCATCCATCGTATCATTATTAAGGTCATGTACAGGTACTTCGTCATTTTCTTCTTCATCATCGTAGAATTCATCATCGTCCGGTAAGATATTATTAAAAATTAATGACATATTATGCAATACAGCACATGCTACAACAATTGTTGTAGATGTAATAAGTTTTGTTGTTAGACCTCGTGACAAACAAGGAAATCGTCTTTTCCAGACACCAAAAGTTCGTTCCACTATTATCCTTGTCCTGCTCTGTATATTGTTGTACCTACAATATAATGATTTATGATACACATATATTTATTTATAGATATATATATATTATGTTTCTAAATATATTTTTCAACAGAGAAAAGGAAGAATTTGTTTACCTTAATTCTTCATCGGTTCCAGGATTTGCTATTGGTGTCATCAAAAATGGTAAACATGGATATCCTCTGTCGCCAACAAGTATACCATCTAACTGATTTTTCATGTATCGTATATATAATAAAGAATTTTGAAATATGCGGCTATCATGAGCGCTACCAGGCCACTCCGGTACAATGTCTAAAATTTCCATTCGGGGCCCAACGACAGTCTGTATATATAAATACATATATTATTTATAAAAAAGGTTATTATTTAACAAAAATTAGTAATACATACTTGCACATTAAGTGAAAAATATCCTTTTCTATTTCTATAGATTTCACTTATATTTTGAAATCTTGTATCTAGCAACTTTATATGCGTACAATCAATAGCCCCATCTACGCCAGGAAGACCAATAGCTCCATTTCCTTTCCCAAGATTGTTAAATAATTGTCGATTTTCATTTTGCATTTCTTGATTCTTTGGCATTTTTATATATTCTTTAAGCAAGCTGGCAATTAATAAACTGACCCGGAAAACTATTCTTGATATGGTTGGTTGTGAAACGGTCATTGTATCACCGAGAAGAAGCTAAAAATGTTAAATATTAAATTATTTTATTATTTTGTTAAACCTATTACTAATAAATAAATTTGAAATATTATAATAAATATAATTCTCTTTCTTTATGTTGGGAATACCTGGAAACTTGCAGTTGCGTAGTATCTTAAGCATATTAACAATTATATTACTGGTGTATCGGCAGACCACGATTGTTTATTTTTGCTAATCCTTCTTCAATTTTTGGTAATATTCCATGGAATCCTTATTAAATCTATAGCGTCTTTTAAACTGTAAATTATTATAAAATTCAAAAGGGTTTTGTCCATCACGAATGTACCGTTTTCGTACACGTTCTACTTGAAAATCAATATCGTCAATGTCTTGAATATCATCAATTTCTTCCATTAATTCCATAATATTTAATAATAAAGCTTATCTTAAATCATGTACGATGTTGACTTGAAAACATAACCTTACTTTCTAATAAACACGATCTTATTCGATTCAATAAGACCGTCTGATTTGATTATGAATCTAACTAGTTTTAAGACATGCTTAAGAAGTTACTATGCATTATAGTAGAAAAAGATTATCTTCATGAAGGTAAGGCTTAAGATTTTACTTAAGAAAATCTTAGTTCATGACTATGCATTTAGAAGGCATCTTAAGACTGTACTTAAGACAGCCTTAAATATAAGAACGGACTATGAATACCGCCCTTACTCTCTTAGCATGTAAATGGTCGTGAAAACGTATGTTTTTATTGATAAGTTTGAATGCAAAGTTAAATTACAAATGGTAAGAAAGTGATTACAAAATAGTGTTGTGTAGTGAAAGTGAAGTGGAATTAGTGGAAAAAAATTATTCTTAGAAGAAATAGTTAACCTATATAAAGATTTATTTTTATATAGATTTTCTATTTTCTCGTTGAAAGCACTTTGATCTTAGCTTTTTGTTTCAGATATATTGCTGGGGCGTTTTTAAATATTAAAAAAATGAATAGAAAAGGAAAGCAATGGTGTGCTGCGCCAAAATGTATGAACATTAGTGTAGAAAAACGACACTTTTTTAGATTTCCTAAGGAACATGACAGGTATGATCTCCTTTTATTTATAATTTCTGAAAAAAGTATTTTTTAATGGTTACCTACATTTATTCTTATATAAATATTATATACAGTTTTTAAAATTAATTTATAATGTTATTATATTAATTATATATCATTAATCTATAATATATACATTTTTAATATTATTTCTTATTACATATACAGGTGGTTGCAATGGATAAGAGCATCCAATAGGCTGGATTTGGAACAAAAAGGCCCAAATTATGCATATAATAATTGTACCTTATGTCACCTGCACTTTGAAGAAAAGTGGTTTAGAAGAAAGACCACACTTCGCTTACATCCAGATGCAGTTCCGACTTTATTTTTTGGTTTAGAGTAAGTTTCTATTTATAATTTTCTTTATATTTTTGTTAGCAGTTTAGTTTTAATAATAGAATATATATAAAAATAATAATAAATATTTTTTATTATAAGAATAATTTTTAAAAATAAAAAATTTAATTATTTTTTTAGAAATACAGAAGCAGAGATAGAAACCCGGGAAGCAGAAAGACAAACAGAAGCAGCAGTACAAGCAGAAGCGAAAACCCAAACAAGAGAAGAAATACAAGGAGAAGCAGAAATAGAGCCCACTGCATTAATAAGAGAAGAGAACCAACAAGAAGAGAACGAAAAAAGGTAACAATAATTATAAAATACTTCAGACAGTACAAATATCTTTAATTTAACATGTCTAAGACATTTGTGCTATCTGGAACATTTTTTTCTGTTTACTTTTTTTTACATAATTTTTATATTATTTTTATTTATGAAACTAAACTCAAATAAATTCTCTTTTTCATTGTTTCTAATATCTAATACATTGATATGTTATAGAGCACGTCCAGCAGTGAGCATTCAGCAGAAATTAAAGGCTGATAGTCCGCGAGAGAAGAAGCTGCAATTAAAAGTCGTTCATTTAAGGAAGCAAAAGAAGAAGTTGCAACAAACGGTTCGATGGTTGAGAAAAAAACTGGAGCAGCAGAAGAAAATAACATCGTCAGAAGAAGAGAGCGACATAAGCAACATTCGCAAATTAGGCCGTAAGTTATTTTCTGGAAATTTCGAAAAATTATTAACTCCACAGATCGATGCTCTGACAAAAAACAAACATGGAAGACGATATGATAATGATTTTAAGAGATTTGCACTATCTCTGTACTTTTCTAGTCCGCGTAATTATAAAAATTTAGTAAAAGAATTTGCTTTGCCTTCAGTGCGTTCACTTCAATTATTTACACAATCCTGGAGTCTTATGCCAGGAATAAATGAAAAAGTTTTTGATGCTATAACTTTAAAGTTAAAATCATTACCGTCAATAGAAAAACATTGTATATTGTGCATGGATGAAATGAGTTTAAAAACTCATTTATTTTATAATATATCGCGGGATGAAATAATAGGTTTTGAAGATACGGGTTATGAAAAATCGTCTAAACTAGCAAAAAGTGCATTTGTTGTAATGGCACGAAGTATTGCAGGAAATTGGAAGCTTCCTGTTTGCTATTGCTTTGTAGAAACAACATGTCGGAGCAACGTTCTAAAAGATATGCTATTTAATATTATAATAAAATTACGAAATTGTGGTGCTATAGTGCATGCTTTAATAAGTGATATGGGGCCTAATTTTATGCAGCTATCTCGAGAACTAGGTATTTCAACACAAAATTCATCCTTCTTAGTAGATAAAGAGGAAGTATTTTATATTTTTGACACTCCTCATTTAATAAAAGCAACGCGCAACAATTTATTAAAATATGATTATGAATTTAATAATAAAAAAGCTTCATGGGCTCACATTGTTGAATTTTACAACAGAGACAATAAGCAATGGATGAAAATGGCTCCAAAATTATCTAGACGTCATATTCAACCGAATAATTTTCAAAGAATGAAGGTGAAATATGCCGTGCAAATATTTAGTAATCGAGTAGCTGCTGGCATGTGCACACAAATGTCTTGCGGATTTCTTCCAAGTGAAGCAGTTGGTACTATAGATTTAATAGACCATTTTGACAAATTATTTGATATTTTAAATTCTTCTCATGTTAATAATCCAAATAATAATCCGAATATGGGAAAGTTTATACTGGAACTACAAAACAAATTAAATTTTTAGAACAAATGTTATTTTTAATAAAAAATATTAATGTTAAAAATGGCAATGGTTTGCATGTAAAAGTAAAATGCTTTGACTCCTGGCAGATCACAATTAGAAGCATAATGAAATTATGGGATATATTAAAATCTTATGATTTTCCTTTCTTACAAACACGCAGAATTAATCAGGATTGCATAGAAAATTTCTTTGGCACTGTAAGGCAACAAGGTGGCAATTGTATGAATCCGACACCTATACAGTTTCAGCGTGCTTTTAAAAAACTTTTTAGTGTAAAATTTTTACATTATTCAGAAGCACAGAATTGTACGGAAGATAGAGATCAAATGTTAAATGTTATTGGAACGTCATATTTAAATGAACTACAGTACAGTAAATGAACTATGTACAGAAATTATTCCATCTCCAGCACTCAAAATTTTAGATATCCCAAATCATGATTATTATGCTATGGATCTGTCAGAGGAAAATGCATTTAAATATGTATGCGGGTATTTAATTAAAAAATGTATAGAAATTCATTCATGTCATGTATGTACAGAATATGTAAATGAAAATAAGACTGTATTAGATAATACTACTTTATATAGTTCTTTTAGAGCTTACATTAATGAACAAGATAATGAATTTGGAAATTTACATGTCGCAAATAACAATTTTTGTTCTTATATACATAAATTAGAAAAAATATTTGTTACAAATTTTAAAAATAATTGTTTTAAAAAGAATATTGGTGGTTATTTATATCAACTTGCGCGAACTATTGTTTTTGAACCGTCATGTCCAAATTTTCCTGTGGATTTTTTGCTTAAACTTTTTCTACGTATGCGTATTTATTATACATTAACCGAACATAATAAATCTTGCAAAAGTATAAATAGAAAAAATGTGAAACTTTCAAATATTTTACATCTGTAAATTTTCTTACCCTATTTGATGATTTTTATATTTATACAGTCTTATTTTTATAATATTTTGCGTGTTTCATTTTATTTATGTGTTATCTTTATGTGTTATCTTTATGTGTTATCTTTATGTGTGTTATTTGATTCTTCCTATTGCATGCTTATTGTTTTATATATTTTTATTTCATAACATTGTATGCGTTCACTTTTATTGCATGTTGTGTGTTATATATAGTATATTATAAATTGCTTATTAATATATGTATAATATTGATTATAATTTTTAATTGTTATTTCTCTAGGATTTCAGGAACAAGCAAAATCAAAAATTGGAGACAAACATTAAATTTACATTGTGATTGCGATAAAACAAGCTTTTCTCTTTCTTCTTCTCTATTTTCTCTCTTTTATTCATACTGAGGTGGATCGAGTAGCTGAAGTATGAATGATTGATTAAGTTGTGAAGAAGAAGGAGTTAAGTTTACAATTCGCGATATCTATATAAATATTAGATTTATTATATAATATAGTTTAATAAGTTTGTAAGTTTATAAAAAAATTGCGATGTAATGTAAGAAACTATTATAATTGCGTAAATTCTTGTATGTATTTAAATTTTTATTTGTATCTTCATACTGAAAATTAATCTTAATAATTAAAATGTGTATTAATTTGGATTTACACTGCTAATAGATTAATTAGAAAATATTGTAATTTACTTGTAATTTAATATAGATATATATATTCATATTTTTTATTGTAAAATAAAATATTTATGATAGTTAAATATTTGTTATACATTTATTCATTATATTTATTTATATAATATTCATTATTGATTTAATATATTTAATTAAATATTTATTCATTCATTATGTTCATAATAACTTAATATTAATTCATATTCATTAAATATTCATTAAATATTCAAATATTTATTATAAAATATAGTATATTTCATTAAAAAATATATTTATTTTATTTAATAAATTGCATTCGAATATTATTAATCATTTCTTTACTAAAATATTAAATATAATTAAAAATATGTACATATTTTATTATTATTTGTTAATATTTACATTACATTTACATTATATTACATTATTTTAGACATATTAATTTTGCAATTTTTTTCTTGTTTTATTTTTTCTTCTGTATTGCATTTTTTGTCTCATTTCTATTCAATCTTCATCTATATTAGTTTTAGCAACAAGTTAAAAAGAGAGAAAAAACAAAGCGAAGGAGAAAGAGTGAGAAAAAAGTCTAGATGGCGATACTGTATGTACTCGCTGACTTGGTGCATGCGCACTCCATTTTGAGCATCATAAACATCGAAGATGCCGACAGGGAGTTGCGCTACTGTATATACTGTGGTTTGGTGGTACATTTTCTAATAAAGTCCCCAATGTGTTTCTTATAAAATATTCATATCTTTCGCCTGTAAGAGTCCCATCGATAAAATACGGTCCAATTATTTGGTCATGAACGATTCCGCACCATACATTAACTACTCATTGTCGCTGATGCTCAACTTGTCGTAACCAGCGTAGATTTTCAACAGACCAGTAGTGCATATTATGCAGATTTAGATTTCCATGATTAGTAAATGTAGCTTTATCGGTAAACAATATTGAAGAAAAAAATGTTCCGTTCATTTGTATTTCATGTTGGGCCCATTGACAAAATGCGACACGATTCATAAAATCCGTACCGTGTAATTCTTGGTGGAGACTAATATGGTATGGATGAATTTATACCGTGCAAGAATTCGTAACACGCTCCTCCTGCTGATAGCAGACTCGCGTTCAATTTGTCGGGAACTAATCTGTGGGTTACGAGCTACCATCGCAAGGACACCAATTTCGTTTGTTTCATCGGTTGCCCATTTTCGATGATTAGACTTATGTGTAGCCAAACTTCCAGTTTCCCTTAATTTTTTACACAATTCTTGAAACATATTGCGAAGGATGTGTACGATTTGGATACCGTTCAGCATGCAAGGCTTGGGCTCTTATTGAATTTTGATTAGTTTCCCCATAAATGAGGATCATATCCACTTGTCCTTCAAAAGAAAACTTCATCTTGATTATCATGGTGCTATTTGTCTCAGCAATCAATTGATACTGACTACCGATATTCTACGCAATGTCGTAAATTGCCATAATGTTTACGTTGCGGTGTGTAATGTATTACTAGAACTTAAAGTAACCTTTCCCCTGCGGCAAGACTCTCTGTTTACATAAAAGTAAGCATTTGCTAGAATAAATCCTGTGATGATAAGATCACAGTTCCACAATTTGAAAGTAATAATAATTGTTTTAAGATCTTCAGTGACCTTGAATGACCTTTAATGATAGTATGCTGAAATCGTCACAACAGCGGCTATCACACAGCGATAAAAAAAATATAGCATTTAAAAAAAAGAGATGACCTTGAAATCTCCTCTACGTCTCCATCCACGTGAAAAGTATTTACATCACATTATATCCCTCTCCATATCATTCAAGTTTTGTGTATAACATTTTTCCATATTATTACAAATAACGGAAATATTTTAGGTAGACAAAGTTTTTGCCCCACCCTGTATATGTATGATATGTAATATAGATAAATAACATAAGACTAATTTATTTGCTACACAGGTTGCATTATTCGCTAAATGTTATCTATATAATCTGTGTATAAAATTTGAACTTTATATTATTAAACTTGTACACTTGATATAATATTGCATTTCCTTTATTAAAATAATGTTTATATATATATATCTTATATATTATATATATCTTATATATAATAATAAAAAAATAAATAGTAATAATTCTTAGCTTATAATTATCTCTTACAAATATTTAGCACCGTCAAAATAAAAAAATTTGCACATTGAAGAATTTGGCAACATAAGATATAACTACAGTTACAGGGAACAAAGAAATACAAATACATATAAAACTAAAAATTAACAAAGTTTATAGCAGAAAAAAAGATTCTCTTTGTATAACACAATTTAAATATAAAAGTAACACTTTTAAATCTGCTATAAATAAATCTCGATATAATCTGCAAAAGTATAAATATAAGAAAATTAGATTAATAATCCCTA
Source organism: Lasius platythorax (assembly GCA_963971435.1). Classification (NCBI taxonomy): domain Eukaryota; kingdom Metazoa; phylum Arthropoda; class Insecta; order Hymenoptera; family Formicidae; genus Lasius; species Lasius platythorax. The sequence goes on along the minus strand of OZ020547.1, from coordinate 3,049,242 downwards.
TACTATTCTCACTCAATCTTCAAATATTTTTCATTGATGTATTGCAGAACATCCAACATGCATTGAAATTTGTTTGCATCCTTCACTTTTGTCAATGCCATCTGAATTGTTCCTAAGATTGGATCTGGGGCTGCTGCAGGAACAGGTGCTGGATTTTGCTTTGCAGCCAATGCCTGTGAGACTTGCACAGCCAGATTATTTAGTCCTTCTGACTGCTTAAAATATGCATGTGTGAGATCATCATTCATTTTCCTTTTCTTCTTATTGAAAGTGTCAGGTGAAGGAACTGTCTTCGCTGCTGCTTGACTCATTGTCTGCAGGATTTGTTGTGCAGTACTTGTTTCCTCACTCGGTGACACTGGTCCGATTTGAGTTACAGATGGAGATGGTATTTGGAATTGAAACTGTGCCTGCGTTTGCTGTGCTGACGACTGAAATTATATTCTTGGGGACTCAAAAGTGGTAGAATCAGATGTCGTATCATTACCTGAAAATAGATAGGTCTCACTGTTACATATGTACATTTGTTAAATCACTTAGCACATGATTCAATGCATACTGGATAATGATGCATAGAAATCTGATGTCCAATTGGCGTTAGGAATCTGTGCAATTATGATGACACGGTGAGTTACAGGTGCCTTGATATTTTGTGATGCAAGTACTTTAAATAGAGTGGATGGGATGGTTATTTTATTTGACGCTGGTGCAGGTAAAATCTTCATATAGTTGCTAGTGGTTCTGTAATGATTTACACATATAATATTGCTTTTCTAATATTTATATAATTGAGAAAAGTGGTCATACTTTCGAGATATGACAACTTCACGCAGGAAACTCGCATAACTCATACAATTCCCATGTGGGAACATATGTGGGCTGGGCACCCTGTCCAGATTTTCCTTTCAAAGACATGATCACTTTACGTCGTTCCTTTCCATATCTCTGTCGAATTTTATAAAATTCCTCCTCAGCTTCTGAACATGCAAATAGGAAACATCAATCATACTCTCAACTGTACCATCAAGTATCATAATCTCAACTCCTAGATACAGTATATCAGACATATGCAGATATTACTCACCAGAGATATTTTTGAGCATTTCAGCCACAGCGGCCCAAGCAAGCCCGGCAAGCTCTTTATTAAAATTCTTGCCAGAATACTCCTTTTGTTTTTTATCCCACAGTACCGGATTAGCTTTAACAATAGCAACAAGTTCTTTTTGATGAGTGATTGTATTTTCAATATCCTCTACTTCATCTTTTGCAAGGCCATCAACACCATCCATATAATATTTGTTATCCATTTTATAAAAATATATAAAAACCACGAATCGCAAATAAACTGTCCACATCGGCACAATTAAGTTTGTCACGTCTGGAGTGACAATTCTTTCTTTCACTATACCTAGGTTAGCAAAAGAAAAGGATGCTCTCTATTTTATTGGGCAACCTGCATGCACCGGTTATACCCTAGGGACGCCGAGAGCTAGGACCTGACTTGTAGATCTAGGGAAAATGAGTTGTGGAGGCACAGAATAACAATTTATTATTTCCTAGGGATTTACTAGGATTGTTTTACGTATGTAAATACAAATATATGATTTGAGACGTTCAAAGATGTCTTAAGAGAACTATTAATAGATCTTCATCTATACAGGGTGTTTTAGGGTTAAATGTCCTTACTTAAAATATGAATTTAGGACCTCAAAACAAGAAAAAATTTTCCTCTGAAGGTATACCCGTAAACGCTTTGTTTAGGAGATATTTACATCTAACATTTTCATTATAAAATTTTATGAAATTATTATCAGGTTATATGAAATAAATTAATAGTGTGTTCCAACTACTTTATTACTATGAAAATTTTAACATAATTATAAATTTTGTTCAAAGTGATGGCCTTGAACATTGAGACAGGCTTGGCATCTTTCTTTCACGGCAGCAGTGGCAGAGCGGCACTGGATAGCTGTTATTATTTCATATGTTTCAATAATTTTTCTTCGTAAAGAATTAATGTCATTAACCGGCCTTTCGTAGACTTTTTGTTTAATAGCATCCCAAGCAAAAAAATCCAATGGAGTCAAATCTGGAGTGATATGTCGAAATGGTGTTTGTGTATCGTTTTTACAATGTCAATATTGACATGTACAGTTAGGGAAACAAGGTCATATTAGCAGTCGTACAATAAATTTATCATTCCTACCCGTAACTTTTGACGTTAATATCTATTAAACAAAGCGTTTACGGGCATACCTTCAGAGGAAAATTTTTTCTTGTTTTGAGGTCCTAAATTTATATTTTAAGTTAGGACATTTAACCCTAAAACACCCTGTATATCCGTTAAAGTAATAAGAAAAGAGAAAGGATATTATGATATAATTAATTAAATAAAGGTCTAAGAAAGTTATTTTATATTTTATGTAACTTGAAAATTATTTAATATTTGTGTATTTATATAGAATGTAATATATATATGTATATATATGTATATATTACTCAGGAATCGTGCCGTAAAACTAAATTGAAGATTAGAAATTTTATGTAAGTTAAAATTGCTTAAAAGGATGATTGTAGTTAAAGGGAATAAGGTTTGAGAGTAATTAGTTATAGAGAATACAGTATCATTACTAAATTCATATCTTTGTACAATCTAATCTTTTAATACATATAAATTTCAAACGGGCTATTAGAGCCAAACGCGGATGGCGGTGCGTCGATTTCAGTGAAAAATTAAATTTTTCACTGAAATTATTAGCTGTGCACAAGGCACAAATTTTTCTTGGTACGATACCAAGTAATTAATTGAATTAATTCTCATTACTTTGAGATTTTTAATTCGGATAAACCCCTCTAACCCCCCTAAAGAATCATAGGCGAGAAAAATATCGGGGCGAAGTCGCTGAATCGGGAATCGAACCCGAGTCTTTCGCTTGCCGGGCGACTGCTCTTACCACTGAGCTATTCAGACCCCTCAACCTCGATACTTCTCAAGCCTATAACTTAATAAATATTATTGATAATAACGCCATCTCTCAGCCGGCGTGAAATAACTACTAAGAAATAAAGGCTTTCGAAATGAAATACATTTAAATTTCAAACGGGCTATTAGAGCCAAACGCGGATGGCGGTGCGTCGATTTCAATGAAAAATTTAATTTTTCACTGAAATTATTAATTAATTCAATTAATTACTTGGTAAAGTACCAAGAAAAATTTGTGCCTTGTGCACAGCTAATAATTTCAGTGAAAAATTAAATTTTTCACTGAAATCGACGCACCGCCATCCGCGTTTGGCTCTAATAGCCCGTTTGAAATTTATATGTATTTCATTTTGCGAGCCTTTATTTCTTAGTACTAATCTTTTAATTCAAAAGGAAGGTATGGAGAATGCGGAGAGCGTTAACCAGGGCATAACAATGGATGTTCAGTTAACAAAAGCAAAATTATTTATACGGAGTGCTACCAAGGGCACAACATTGGGTGCTCGGCGGCGATGGAAATTTAAGGGCGGATGAGAAGAAAGAGAATAAAATATGAGATATATCTCCGTTTATAAATCTCCTGTTGACGATCTTAAATGGAGAGATAGGAGGTTGAGGAAATTTTACTGACCTGGCACAACGTAGGGTGCCCGGTTAGTTATGGAGATATACTGGGTGGTGATTGGAAATTGTCGATCAGGGCACAACATAGGGTGCTCGATAATGAAAGGAATATCTAGGATTAGGTATAGAATGACGCTTAGGGCATGACAGAGGATGCTCAGCGTCAGGTTAACAGAGGGTTGGACGACGTCCGAGTGTCAACAGTAGTATTACTTAACTAAAAATCTAACTTTCTTTTAGTATTAATACTGTTTGGAAGATTCAGGGTATTTGATGATTATTTGATAATAGTTTATGTTAGTTAAGGATTGACTGACCGAAAACTGTCAGCTACATGCCAGCGCTTGACAGGGGGTTTTCTTTATTAAATAAAGGATATAAGAATGTCACTGTGAGCGTACGAATTGCTGAGTGACGATGGAATAATTGATGAAGTAATGAATTGAAATGAGCTGTCAGTCATTAACAAATTTCTAATCTTCGCTAAGATTCTACGTGATCAGGAGGATTAAGGGGAATTATAATTACTTACCGTATAGTAACTGCAATCTATAGCTCTGCTGCACGTCTCTCTACCTTCACGCTTCCTGGAGGACCTCGGTCGCAGCGAGTAAGGTTGAATTTAATTCACTCGAAATTATGCACAGAGTTCTTTATTCAGTTTTTGCACAATTGAATATCTAGCGCACGATTGACAATTATGAAAGAATTAGAAGTCTTAACGCCGAATAATGTATGTTATAATGATTGATACAGCTCGAAGAATATAATGAGATACTTGCTTAAAGGACGAATATAGAATATATAATGAATCGGAGCGCGAAATTAGCGGGTTATATACCTTTGATACAAAGGCATTCGAATCGGACTTTGGTGCCGTGTGGAACATGCATTGGTCATAGGTCATTTGAAGGGCTTTGGGGGTGGGAATTACTCCTTCCAGAAAGGGCCGTCATAGAATTCTTCTTAATCGAATCACCGGGTAGCTTGCTTGCGAATTTCGTATGTTTTGATACACGCCGGAGTGATATAGATAAGGAGTCGGCCGGTCTCAGCATCCCCTCTACCGAGTTACATGCATCAATCGATCTGAATACTCTTATATTTTATTCTTTGAATATTTCGTAATGCTAGGCTAGTGTAAAATGTTAAAATTTGTATCTAATTCTTTTGTTTATATGGAATCAATTTATAATAATTTATTGTTAGCTTAGTACTTCAATGATATTTTAGAGCTAATCAATTTTCATATAGTTTTAACTATTGGTTCTAATTATTTATAAAGAAAGCTGTTTGCAAATTATTATATGCAAAATATGATTCCACAAAGTATAACAGTGGAGTCTTAATAATAAGTAGTTATGTCATCGCATAATGCTTAAGCTAAAAAGTGAAGCGTTTACATAATTAGATTAATCATTTACAAAGCCATAATTATTATTTATTGAAGTTATTTATTTGAGTTATTAAGAGACTTTAACATAAATTTCAATGATCGCTTTCGGATCTTTAATAGTTTATAGAAGGTTAATTCAATAAGTAATTATGACTTTATAATCTCTTACATTTGTCGTAATAGAAGCTCGATTAATAATGACTGTTAAAGCGTATTACCATCCCCAAATCTATGTTAAGGTGTTTAATATTAATTAATTCTAAAAATCGCTGGTTAGTTCCAGAGCGCTACACGTGCGCGGTTCGGTTCTAGAGATGGCGCCTGATTGGTTCGTGTCGCTAGTTCCAAGATGGAGCTCGCTGATTGGTCGCAGCGCGGTTATATAAGGAAATCTTGAATTTCTTATAGTTCGTAGTTATAGACTGAGGGTGCAGTCCCATGGACCGATATTTTCCGCGTAACGCGTATCGCGTAACCAATCAGAGCCGTTCCGCGTTTTCTGTTACGCGGAATTGAATGTTCTTAATGCACATGGTACATAAAACGGCGGCAGCGTATCACGTTTAACCAATCAACTGTAATATTTTAACAGAATAGAAAATTATCATTGGTTAAACACGATACGCTGCCGCCGTTTTATGTACCATGTGCATTAAGAACATTCAATTCCGCGTAACAGAAAACGCGGAACAGCTCTTAATGTATACAAAAATATATTATGTTAAATGTTCTATAATTTAACTACAGTAAATAAAGTATAATCTAAAATGGATTCGGAGTTATTGATGTCTATTATTGCTCTACAAAAGCAAAGAATGAATAAAGCCGATAGACTATCAATTATAAAATTAAAAAAGTTAGTTACCCTATTCTTATTGTTAAAAAAAAACGATAAAAAAAACATAAAACGAAAATATTGGGTCCATCCGATTTTTTCACACGAAAAGCGAGAACGATATGGAGCAAGTACAACTCTTATAAAAGAATTGTACTTCCATAATGATGAAAAATTTATAAATTATTTTCGTATGAATGTGGAAACTTACGAAAAATTGTTAAATATCGTTGGGCCATATATAAAAAAGCAAAAATATATTCGAAACTCAATACCGCCAAATACACGTTTGGAAATATGTCTTCGTTATTTAGCTACAGGAGACAATATGAAATCTCTTTCCTATGCGTATCGCATAGGAACTAGTACCGTTTCAAAAATTGTGTTAGAAACGTGTACAGCAATTTGGATTGCTTTACGAGATGAAGTTTTTCCACAATTTAATGATGATTTCTGGAAAAATGTGGCAAATGAATTTGAAGAGAGGTGGAATTTTTCACATTGCATAGAAGCTATGGATGGAAAACATGTTGTAATCCAGGTATAATATATACATTTTACTTTCTTCTTTTACTTTTATTATCAAGAAAGTAATTGTCTACTTATGATATACAGGCTCCTCCCAATAGTGGATCAACTTACTACAATTATAAGGGTCAGCACAGTTTAAATTTATTTGCATTGTGTGATGCACGATATCGATTTGTTATCCTAGACATTGGAGCAGAAGGACGACAAAGTGATGGCGGGGTGTTTCGAAATAGCAAATTATATGCTGCTTTAGAAGAAAATTCTTTAGAAATACCGTCACCAAAAATTGTTAGTATCGGAGGTCCTGTATTACCGTATGTGATCGTGGCAGATGAAGCCTTTTCTTTGAAAAACTATCTGATGCGATCATATTCCAGAAGCCAAACACTCGATCAAAAAAAAATTTTTTAACTATAGATTGAGTCGAGCAAGACGTGTAGTTGAAAGTTCTTTTGGAATATTAACCGCAAAATGGCAAATCTACAGAAGACCGATTATAGCATCTGTTACTTTAAGTAGAAAAATTGTGCAAGCAACATGCTGTTTGCACAATTTTATAATTAATTAAAATAATAATAATCAGTATTATTCCACTGTAACTCCAACTAATGATATATTTCCACAAGAAGCCCTTCAAGATTATATAAATGAAACACATTCTTCTTGCAAAAATGCAGCGCATATTAGAAATACATTTGCTGACTATTTTAAAGGAAACGGAGCAATTGAATGGCAATGGGAAAAAGTACTTTGTAATTAATTTTGATTAATTTAACTAACAATAAGTAATAATATAATATATAACTCCAAAGATAATAATATTAATATTAAACTTTTATTATATATATATTTCGTACATATTTGTCACTTGTTGTTGTATAACAATAAGATACAACTATGATCACAGATATATAAGTTAAAAATAATTATATTTCTAAAAAAAATATTACTTTTTGACATAGACTACATTTACACGTCATCATTAATTGACTTTAGTGACTTTATATCTTTGGTAACTTTTCAGTCTTTTATCTTACTTTTTAACTTAAAATAACGTTTCTTTTAACTTAAATTAATAACATTATACATACATATATAGTTTTTGAAACAAACTCAATAACATTTTTTATATTATTTAACTTTTTCTTATATGTTTAAATCCTTATATGTGATCCTTTAATAACTTAATAACGTTTTTATAATATAATATTTTAAGTAATAATTTATTAACTTGCGTCGTTGTCTTCAAATTCTGCTTTTGTAGTCATTTGAAGAAATTTAATTTCCAACATAGTTCTCTTTCGATAACATAAACGGCGTAAAGCTTCCCCTAGAGTTTTTAAAAAACCATCTACGGCATCAATTTCTGCAACGGGCATCTTTAAAATATCTAATATGGCACTTTGTAACTCTTCTGGCTGGTTGTCTCTTTTTCGTTCTATAAGCAGAATTAAATTAACGTTAGAGAAAATTAAAAAATAATACAATAATCTAACATACATATAATTATACATACATACTTTTTTTGGTTGATGCAGTAGATGTTGAGGCTAATGATGAAAGTTCAAGGCTTTGAACTGAAGTTGATGCTTGAGAGCATATCTCTGATTCAACATCTGACGAATCTGAGAATTCATTATTTCCTTTTTCCTTATTTTGTTCCAAAAATGTTTCTTCAGTCGTCTCCGATAATGTGCTTATTGTTCTGTAAAAAATAAATTATGTTATATATAGGGCATGTTCCGATATACACTACCAGTATTGAAAATCTATATTTACATTATGTATATTCTACATTTTCCGTACTAGCAGTGTATACCGGAACATGCTTATAATATATAAACATGTAAATAATTTTGTAATAACAATACATATGGTGTAGTCTGAAATGTATCGTCCAAAGGTCTCATTATTTCAAAAAATCGATAACTCAATTTTAAATTTGCTGAAGATGCACTAGATCCACTCGGCACATACTGTTTTACTTTTTTTCTGGCCCTCATGTAACAATCACGATGATATTTCCACTTCTTTTGTAATTCTTTTATACTGATATTAGCTGATTAATAAACAGTTATTTTTAAAACTTGTCACAGATTTAAATAAAATAATAAAAATCTTATTAATAAGTAATTATTAATAATAAATTCTTCACACGTAAAAATTTTCAATATAAATTTTTAAATTTATATATGCATATCATTAATTGTATTTTTTACTTCCTCCCACAGTGCTGCTCTTTTCGCTTTAGACCTCTCTTTGATATTTAAACGATAATCATATAACGGTGGCCTGTCTATTACTGCCATTATAAGGCGTTCATCCAAATCTATATTAGAATCGAATCCATCTTTGTGAAATCTGTTCACTGTGAAAAGAGTTTGATTATAAATAGTGTAATACTGACGCATTTTATATAATATAAGAAATGATAAATATGTATATATATTTATACCAATAATACCCTAACAACACGATATATTGCAGTAACATTGCAGCAATATTGCCCGGCAAGATTGCAATATTGCATGCAATATTGCTGCAATGTTGCAGCAATCTATCTATGTCCTACCCTGCGCAATATTGCTACAATGTTCAGCAATATTGTAGCAATATTGTAGCGCAATATTGCTGTAATGTTGTAGCAATTTTGTGGCAAAATTGTAGCGCAATATTGCTGTAATGTTGTAGCAATGTTGTGGCACTATATTGGGCAAATATTATATACTATTTATTATATATTAAAAGTCATTTAATTTATTGAAATTTATAAATTTATTTAAAACTTATTTCATTACAAATTCCATTACAATGTTAATGTATATTGTCATGTAATCATTACTTTAATCAATTTTACATCTTCTATAACAAAAATATACAAGTAAATTATTATTAATATATTAATGTCTTTTTGAATAAAATAATTTTACCTAAAATAATTATTAATATATTAATGCATTTTTTAATTACACACCAATATTTTCTATAATTTACCATGAAAAATGAATTTATTAATTTTCACTATCATTGTTCTCATCAGTTTGATTAGTTTTTTTTTTCTCGACGAATACGTCTGACCTTGGCTTGAGCCAACCATTGAGATGCAATTTTTTTTATTTCCATCTCGGTACAATTCGGGCATATACTGGATACTGCTCCTGAAAATATTTTACATAAGATATTAGTTGTATATTTCTAGCGAAATTAATGTGAAATTATCATTAATAATAATAGTAAATAATATGTAGACTATTCTTACTTTTCAAAACTTTTGCTATTAAAAGAATTTTAAATTCTTTTTTGTTCCTTTTGCCATCCCAACTAAATTGTTCTGCAAAACAGTCGTCTAATAATTTTTTTAGGATGCCGGTGGTCACTACGTTCACATCACTTCCACCGAATCTTTTTAAATAAGTGATCTGTGAAATATTAAAACATGAGATTAATTTGAAGAAATATGTAAAAGATGAATAAAAATATTAGAAAGTTATCACAAGTAAAAATGATTATTAAACGTATATCATGCAAAGTATTTTTACTCAAAAGATTTACGACAAAAATGTAAATTCAAGATATTAAATCATGCATTATACATTAAAAAATTAACTATAATCAATCAATTTTTCCTTCATTCATAAATTTCATACAACTATACAATAATTTATATAGTTATACAGACTACAGAAAAAATTTACTTTTATTTGTATTCGTGTGTCTCCACGAATATACAGGGTGTCTGGTATCAAACGGACCAACGCTCGTGAGCGGGTAGAGCGCAGTAAACTGAAAAGAAAAGTCCTTTACTATTTTGCTAAATTCGCAATAGTTATTGCGTTATTAATTAAAATATCTGAGCTAATGAGCGCGTGGAAAGCGGTAGGCCGGAATCGGTAGGCATGTACGATGGCTTACTTTTTTACGTCTCTTAACAACGGAAGCATCATTTAAATGAGAGGTGGAGTCACGCAGCGAGCAACGAGCGACGCGTGATATTTGTTGCTAAGAGATATAAACAAATAAGCCATACCTTACATGTCTACCGATTCCGGCCTACCGTTTCCCACGTGCTCATTAGCTCAGATATTTTAATTAATAACGCAATAACTATTGCGAATTTAACAAAATGGTACAGGACTTTTCTTTTCAATTTACTGCGCTCTACCTGCTCACGAGCGTTGGTCCGTTTGATACCGGACACCCTGTATATGGAGTCCCAGTTGGAGACGTTGGCCTTTGAAGCCACATGAAGTTGCCGATTCAGACAATTATTCAATGAATTTAAAATATTATTTGTAATTTGAATTCAATGGCATTGAATTTAATATTGTAAATTATAATACAAAGCTGTAAAATATAACTTACCATTTTTTCCAGGAATGCGCGGCTTTTCAGCTTCTCTTCGATTTCATCTAATTGAGCCATACTTTTTATTGGTAAAGAAATTTCATCCTCTAATTCATCTAAGTCTTCATTTGAAACTTTTCTCATTTGCATTTGTGACTCTATCTGAGTCATTCTATTATCTAAAATCGCCAATTTTGTTAATATAGAGTTAAGTTTTCGCAGCACAGCTTCTTCAAAACCTATCAAGTACAAAAGAAGTTTAATAAATTTCTGTAATTTAAAAACTAATTAATAATTGAACAATTCCAAATTTGTTTTATGACCACTGGATACTTTTTCTCCTTGTTGGGGAATCTCAACGACATTTTTGGACTTATGAACTACTTTTGGAGTTGAAGATTGCTGAGGTGCAATTATTTTAATTGACGTAATTTTCGGCTTATTACTTCTCACAAGAGAATTGATTTGTGGCGGTTTTTTTATTATTTCTTCCATTGGAAATTCATCTGAAATAAATTATTTGCAATCAATTATTAAAAAATGAAGCAATTATTTAAAAATGCCATGTTAAAGTCAATTATATTGTAATCACAAATACAACTTTGGAGCATAGATTTTTTCTTATTTGTTTTGAATTGCTCTGCGTTACTCTCATCGTCACTACTGCTACTTAAAACTTTTTTTTTCTTTGTTGCCTCCTTTTTCTGGCAGCGGCCAGATTTGTTGAATTTAGATCGGAATTGTTGAGAGGTAGCAGAAAGGAAACTGTACACGAGTAGATTATTGCACAAGAAAAAGAATAGTTTATATATTTATTGCGCTCTGCTTACAGTAAAGGAAAAACTGAAGGAAGGTTAGTTATATATTCATTACAAGAAAAAAAAGGTGCCATCTAGAATTATAGCAGATACCAACCGCATAAAAAATTGAGAGGGATATTCAAACATAAAGTATAAATTGTCATTTCCAACACTCCTCAATTTGTACTTAGTAGTAATTATGAAGGTAAAGAAGAATTAAAAATGTATCAATCCCAAACTTGTACATAGCTTACTAAATTGTTCATATGACAAGGCTTTAGTTAGTATGTCAGCTATTTGTCTTTTTGTACTTAAGTATATTACATCTATGACGTTATTTTCTTTTAAATCACGAATAAAATTGTATTTTATATTAATGTGCTTCAAGCGTTTATGTTCCCATCGTTGTAGGAGATGAATTGTTGACTGATTGTCTTCATAGATTTTTATAGGTTCCTCACAGCTTACGCTCAAATCAACCAATAGATTCTTTAACCACAGCAGTTCTGTAGCCGTCATCGCAAGAGCAACATATTCTGCTTCTGTGGTCGATAGGGCCACCGTCGATTGCTTCTTCGTTGTCCAACAAACAGTATTGCCAAAGACTTTGCATAGATATCCAGTCGTAGATTTTCGATCAGAGCTTCCTCCCCAATCAGCATCAGAATAAGCAATTAGAGTATCCTTCTGGCCTTTACAGTAGAGTAAGCCAAGTATCATACAACGTGCTTTCTCAATTATGGTCCTATTCATACGCTCGGCTACCCCATTTTGTTGAGGGGTATACCTAATCGTGAATTCAAATTGAATTCCTTTTTCTTCAAAGAACTTCTTTATTTCGTTTGAAATGTATTCACGTCCATTGTCACACCTAAATCGACTTAATTTTAAATTAAAATGAGCGGTTGCCATTGCTTCATAAATTTTAAAATAATGAAGAACTTCTGATTTATTGTTAAGTATATATGCAGCAGTAAAATGCGTGTAATCATCGACAAAAATTAAAACATATCTCTTCTCATCATAAGACGTTGGACTTACTGGACCGAATAAATCGCTATGAATGAGCTGCAACGGTCGTTTTGCTCGAATTCTAGTCTGATTGTGTGGTTGCTGCGACTGTTTCCCTTCGATACAAGTTTGGCACATCTCCATCGACGATTTGCTCAGATCTCCTTTTATTCCATTCACTTGTCCTTGAAGGCGGTTCACACTGTCGATGTTCAGGTGTCCCAATCGCTTGTGCCACAGTTCAAGACTTTCAGCTGATGTACATACGTTTGCATTTGCTTCATTGTACCTGAAGCTTAACAAATAGACTTGAGATTTTTGTCTCAACGCAACTGCTACCATTACTTTGTCCCTTTCAATCAGTCCCTTTCCATTTTCAAAAATTACGCGAAAACCATTCATTTCTAGTTTTGGAACAAACAGAAGATTGTACTGTAATCCAGGAACTACTAACACGTCTTTAATTTTTATAGCATTCTCTTTACCATTAACTGTGCTAACCACTTCAATTTCTCCAACTTGTCTAGCTTGAAGAAAGGTTCCAGTCTTCGCAATTTTAATATTTACTGGGCTTGGCAGACTTTTAATATTTTTAAGTGGCACGTTGTTACCTGCGAAATGTTCGGATGCTCCTGAATCTAAAAGCCAATTGACTTGACGTTCAATACCATTATGGGTGAAGGCTGGGAAACAGAAACTTGCAGCTTCTCCGTTTTTGGTTGAATCCGCCTCCGAAGCTACGTTAGCTGTCTTCGTATTATTATTCTGATTTCTTTGCGGTTTCCTACGACAATCTGCAGCTTTGTGTCCTTTTATACCACAATTATTACAAGCAAACGGAAAACGTTGCTGACCACTTTTGTTTTGAAACGATTTGTTTTTATTTTTACTCGCGGAATTATTACCTGTTTGCGATGAGAAGGCTGTCGACGATTGTACCTCGCTTTTAGATTTTCGTTTTAGGTCGTTTCGTTTCGATTCCTCATCCAGCAGTCGGTTCTTTACAAAACTTACGGTTAATTGCCTCATGGAGAGAGTTTCTATCGCAGTGACAACAGTGTCGTACTCAGCAGGCATTGTCAGTAATAAATGACATACAATATCTGACTCTTCCAATTTTGCTCCCGTTGACCGCAGTTCACGAATTAGCTTGTCAAATTTTAACAAGTGACTAGATAGAGTATCATTGGCTGCATTGAATTTCATCGTTAGAAGAGCTTTACGAGTAAGAAGCTGTCCGGCGATTCCTTTCCGTTCAAATGTATTGCACAAAGATTGCCATATATCAAACGCAGTTTCTTGATCTTTCGCATACTCAAGGTGGCTATCTGCAATCCTTTGAATGATTTGAGACCTGCACTTTCTGTCCTTCTTCTTATGCTCAGCAAGCGTTGCTTCTTTTAGATTTCGTTGTTGCGCCGTGTCTTCATCCAATATTTCCACCATTTCCTTATATGATTTCTCAATATAAGTTATCAAATCAAGTTCAGTCAGTAGAGTCTCAATTCTAAATTTCCAATTACTAAAATTCGTGCCGTCAAACAGCGGAACTCGATACTTTTCTCCATCTTCTGCCATCTTACTTGGAGGTTAGCTATCCTTTATTCACAATCTGCAACTTTTACTTACTGTATTCTATCTACTCTTTTATTTATGCGACTTCCTGGGCCCATAACCTGTTGAGAGGTAGCAGAAAGGAAACTGTACACGAGTAGATTATTGCACAAGAAAAAGAATAGTTTATATATTTATTGCGCTCTGCTTACAGTAAAGGAAAAACTGAAGGAAGGTTAGTTATATATTCATTACAAGAAAAAAAAGGTGCCATCTAGAATTATAGCAGATACCAACCGCATAAAGAATTGAGAGGGATATTCAAACATAAAGTATAAATTGTCATTTCCAACAGGAATCTTCTAAATTCGATGTCTCCTCTGCCTGAGCAAGCTTATCTAGTGCTCTCATATAATCATCTGTAAAAAAATTCGTGTTTGCTGAGTATACATATAAATGTTACCATATTTTTACATATAAAAATTACCTGAACTGCCAAAAATTTTTACTATCGTCAACTTCGACCACTTATCACCTTCTCGAGGCATTGTTTCGCGTAATATTGCTCGAGTAATGTCTGTTTTTGAGGTTAGATGACTTGGCCACCAACAAGTAATCTTATTCTCATCTATCCAACAGGATGGTACAACTTGAAGACCATCTTCAAATTCAATGATTGCATATTTTTTTTCACGGGAGCACATGACTATATGTTGCTTTATGAATGTAGCTGAAAATTCACTAAACGATGTGTATTTGGCAAAAGTTTTGCATCGACTAATTGTGCAGTGATGCCAGAATTGAGACGCGAGCAACATGCAGCCGGAGTGGAGCGAATACATACACAAGCGAACCGCATACATGTGACGGCAGCTGAAGCGCCGATTGGCGCCGAGCTCACATGTACGCAGTTTCGCTTGTGTATGTTATCCTCTCTACTCCGGTTGCGTGTTGCTTGCGTCTCAATTCTGGCATATTGTGTCTGGCTTCCTTGTTTAGCGAGTAGCGCCTAATATCTACAAATTTGCCCGATTTTTTCAGATCGTATGTTACTGCAACGTATAATTTTAACTTCTAAATTGTCATATATATAATTCCAATAACAAAAATATTGTTATTGGAATTTAATTGAAAAAAGACGCTATAAGTGGACACCGATATATGTATAATTCGTTACGTTTAAAAAAAAATAGTTTAATATTGTAGTGTCAAATTATTTATTGTATAAAATATTTATAAAAGTATATAATGGTTTCGGATTCTGAGATTCGACTTATTAACGCCACACACGACGGTCTCAACGCTCCAATATGTTTTATCGCTCGAGGACGACTGCCTGACTTTTACTTTTCTTTCATTTAATAATATAAATAACGAAGGACACGAGAGAACAATAAGCATCGTCGGCTCGACAATTATAATACATACATATAAACAGAGGTGACACAAACGTTTAGCCGATCTTGGTTTAAGATTAATAGCGTATTCGATTTGTTGACTCTACCCGACTCTGAGTCGAGTCGGGTCAGATCGAAAGTATACTATACTATACTTTTTCTACTATCTATCTATATTTTCGATCTGACCCGACTCGACTTAGAGTCGGGTAGAGTCAACAAATCGAATACGCTATAAGATTAAAATATCTTACAATATAGCAAATTTATTGTTATATAAATTTTTTTTTAAATAAAAGTAATCGCAATATGGATATTAAAATTGTTCAGCAGAGAGAAGATAATTCACCTATAATCCAAGGTATTTCATTAATCAAGCACTATCAAAACATTCCTTTATAGCAAAATGTGGTGACTTTTTGGCACAATAACGTTACACGACACTCGTGGGCACGGTGCTGAAACCGTGCCGTCATGTATTGAGAAGTCGCCACGTTTTGTTATCAGGGATAGCTATTATAAAGGAATGATTTACATGATCTCTCTATTTATAATTTTTTAGGAAGGCATAAGAGAAAGGCTATTCATTTGTGTAGTCGTAGGCATCAAAGAAGAATTATTCAGGCAAAAACACAACATGAATACCATGTAGAAAATAATTTTGATCATTCAATTCAAAATCAATTAAATATCAAAGTGGATACTAATAGCAGTAATGCAAGCAGCACATTTGAAAGTAATGAAACAGTTGATAATGATTTCGAAGAAATGTTTAATAAATCAAATACTTCTTGTAGTGATTTTGAGCAATGCGAGGTGTCAAACAAAATTCTGAATGGTGACAATTATGAATCCCCATCGAATTTTTCAGACAAATCTGATGATGAGTCAATTGATAATGATGAAAATGACACTAATATTGATACATTGAAGGCGGACTTATCACAGTGGGCTTTAAAGTATGCGATTCATCATAACGCCATTAATGACCTCTTACCAATCATTTCTAAATATATACCAAGCTGTTCATTATCACGAGATGCTTGGACCCTACTCCGCACACCTCGTGAAACTAACGTTGTTGATTTGGTTGGAGAACAATATGTACATTTTGGACTCATACCAGCTGTTCATTCAATAATGCAGGAATTAAAAAATGCTGGACTAAGTGTAGACAATATAAATTTATCATTGAATATCGATGGCTTGCCAATATCGAAGTCATCAACCAACTTTTTCTGGCCTATTTTAATATCTGAAAATATTTTTCGAACAGTCGAAGTAATAGGGGTTTATTATGGCCAGAAAAAGCCCACAAGTGCTAATGACTACTTAAGAAAGTTTGTGAACGAATTGAAATCTGTGATTGATAATGGATTTATTTATAAAAATAGATTAATTAAGATAAGACTTTCCACAATCATTTGCGATACCCCGGCAAAATCATTTATTTTGAATATAAAAGGCCATACAGGATTTTCAAGTTGTTCAAAATGTACGATAGTTGGTCAATCTGTAAATAGAACAACTTGTTTTCCATATGAAGACGTGCCAAGTAGGGGTCGAACGGATGAAGACTTTATTCGACAATCAGATGAAGACTATCATCGAGGCAGAACCATATTAACGGAAATACCAAACATCGGATTAGTGACTAATGTAACATTAGATTATATGCACTTGGTCTGCTTAGACGTTGTTAAAAAACTGATATTATTATGGATAAAAGGACCTTTGTCAGTAAGGATTGGTAACAATAACATAATAAAGTGTTCACGGTATATGGTTTCATTTCATGACATGATACCATCCGAGTTTTCAAGGAAGCCAAAAGTATTGACAGATATCAGCAACTGGAAAGCAACAGAATTTCGACAGTTTATATTGTATACAGGACCAATTGTGTTACAATCCATTTTGAAAGAACATATCTACGTACATTTTTTAAGTCTTCATAGCTTTATCAATACTCGTGAGCCCATCTTTAGAAGAAGAATGTAATATAAAATATGCTGAGGATTTATTAAAATATTTCGTAAAAAACTTCCAAACTCTTTACGGTGTGCAATTTATGTCACATAATGTTCATAATTTGCTCCATTTATGTGATGAAGTCAGAAAATTTGGTTTTTTAGACAATTTCAGCGCTTTTCCATTTGAAAATTTCATGATACAAATAAAAAAAGTGTTGAGAAAATTTGAAAAACCACTACAACAACTAGCACGAAGATATGGTAAACAGAAAATAACATCAGCACAATCAACAAATTCTTCATTTTTGGATATATTATCATTAAAAAAGAAGCATCATAATGGCCCATTGCTATTGAATGCAGGAAAAATCGACCAATCGCAATACAAAATCTTCAAAACAAATTCATTCAATTTAAATTGCGATGATAAACGAAATAATTGTTTCCTACTGGAAGATAATTTTGTTATTATTGCTTTGAATATAGTACAATTAGAAAATAATGATATTTATATTATAGGACGTAAATGTAAAATATTGAAAGGATTATATGATCAACCATGTTCATCAAAACTTTTAGATATTTATATAATTCGTGATGTCATTAATTCAGCGTTATCTTGGTGGCCAGTATCTTCCATAAATAAAAAAATGTGGAGAGTACAACTGGCAGAAATAGATTATGTAATTCCAATAAGGCACGTAACATATAATTAATAAAATATGAATTCTACTGTATATTTCTGTATATTATTTTTGATTTTTTTATTGATCATTTTGGTTATTTTCTTCTTCATCATCTTGGAATTTAATTATCAAATGTATTAGTGACGGATCTGCAATGAATAATCATTTATATAGAAGCTTTTACATGTACAAATATATGATGTATTTGTTGATTGCCTGATAATAATTTGTGGTACGTCAGTAAAAATTGATTAATTTTAAAATCAACCTAAAGAATTATATTAGGAGAAATTGGAACAGTTCCGAGCTGCAATAAAAGTTTACTTTCATCATTCTATTCTATATATTTAATTATTGAGTAAACAAAAAAATACAAATAAAATATTGAATATTGTAAATTCATATAATTTCTATTAAAATAGTTATATTAATTCAATGAATATAACATACCAATATTAACCTTACAAAATCATAATCGTTATTATTATTTATAACAATTATATCACATAATGAAAATCACATAATAAATACAAATTACATTCACTATAACACTTCACATTTATTATTTTTGATAGCCACAATTGTTTTGAATTATTAACTTTTTATATTTTTATATAAAAATATTTCTTCACACATATAATAACTGCACAAATTTTTAATACTGACATTATAACTATATAGAAGCAATACGTACATACATTATAGTTGGTACACATTATATATATAATGCCTTAGTATGTTGCAGTGCCACCTTGCAGCAATATTACTGCAAGATTGCCAGAATATTGCATTCCAATATTGTTGCAATGTATTAGAAATATTGCACACGCAACATTGCAATGCAATGTTGCTGCAATGTATCAGCAATATTGCACTGCAAATGCAATATGAAAATATTGCTGCAATGTTACTGCAATATATCGTGCTGTTAGGGTAGTAGCTACATTATTTTCGTCAATGTTTAAGGCATCTTTATCTACATCATATTCTTTAAAACATGATCAAATATATTTTGACATTGATTTGCTAGGAACCAACCGCAATATCCACATTTGATTTGCTATAAACAAAAATAATTATGTTAACAAATTAAAAATTAAATTATTTTATTTTTGTAAATACAATTGCATTTAATTGTATATTATACACACACACATAATTACATTTTAGATTAAAAGAAATAAAAAAGATATAAAATAAATGCATAAAGAGTAAACATAACATAACCTATAACATACATCAAACAAAATAAGAAAACCAACATAGAATAAAGAATAGAAATAAAGAAAAATATAAGAAAGCAAATGACACAGCTGTTTACATATCTTTGTAGAAAATTCTAAACTAAAAATAATAATATCCAAAAATAACTTACAGATTCCTCCATGTTGCCTATGCTACATTTCAGTACGTTCACACACAAAAGTCGCGTAAACTTGCGTAAATACGCGACTTTTTAAAACAGGCGTAACAAAAAACGCGGAACGGCTCTGATTGGTTACGCGATACGCGTTACGCGGAAAATATCGGTCCATGGGACTGCACCCTAAAAGTATATTAGATTTCTAAGCTAAATAAGGCGTATAAAATAAGCATGTTAAGTAATTAACAATAATAATAAAAATCGCTAATAATAAGAAATAGAACGAATAGGTTATATAATTGTTCTGTATTTTTTAAGTAAAAGCATTTCTTAATTATTATTGCAAATATGGGTTCGAAAAAATGGCGGGACGTCACAAGTTATTTCGCGCCTTTCAACACGCGTCTTTCATTGGCTGACAGTAAGGCAGTAGGGAGTGCGAAATGAGAATTGCCCATTTCATTACTCCCGATTTTTACCCGACTAAAAACAGTTTACTCTCTACTTCTACAGCCTTACTACCTTCATTGTAGACGGCCCTTAACGCTGGAGCCTCGCGCGCCTAGCAGTCGCGTAATATTGAGCTGTCTTTTTTCGCCGCGCGTTTATATA
Organism: Lasius platythorax; assembly: GCA_963971435.1. Taxonomy (NCBI): domain Eukaryota; kingdom Metazoa; phylum Arthropoda; class Insecta; order Hymenoptera; family Formicidae; genus Lasius; species Lasius platythorax. The sequence continues at coordinate 3,029,133 of OZ020547.1, read as the reverse complement.
CTCGCGCAGATTGGCCGATTTTTTTGAATTAATTTTTCATTAATTAATGCGAAGATAGCAAAACGGTAAAGGACTTTCCTACTCGATTTAACTCTCTTTACTTGCACACGAAAGGTGATGCGGCTATTATCGGACATCCTGTAGATAAAGGATTATTGTTTCGTACAAAGCAAGAAAATCTCAATATGTCATACAGTAAAATTCGAAAATTTTTTTTGAAGAGATTATAATACATACGCCCGTCATTCTGGATTACGATGTCAAAACGATGAAGTTGCAAAATAAAAAATTTGTCATCAACAAATTTTTATAATAGAACAATTTATAACATATGCCTAGTAAGCAAAATGCGCGCAATATGCTAGCAGATTGGCAACAGATTTACTCAGAAGTTGCTAGCAAATTGGCATCTGTTAAGGCCATTGCACGTAAGAAAAGTTTTAGTCGCAATCGTAAGGCGTAAAGGCTCTCGCACATGAATTGCCGTAACCGTAAACATAAGACGTACCGTAAAAATTAGCCAATAAACGAACGTATAGAACTGTTCAACCAATCACAAAGCGTACATAAGCTGTAGTGCTTAACCATAAGCGATTAATCTAACAAGGGGAGGGCGCGGACTTGGGGTCACCGAATTGAAAGAGGTTTTTATATAGTATACTACTCTACCAGAAGAATACTTGAGCAAAGGGATAGGACGCAACGCTCAGCCATTTCCGAGAAAAATTTCAAAAGGCAATTTTTTTTTAAATTTACTCACAAAACTGGACATAATTTTTGTTCAACTTACAATCTTATTATTTTATACATTCTACCAGATATAAAATGAAGCAAATAAACGCCGTTATTTGAATATAGTTATAATTTAATACAAAATTACAAACAATTGCGAAAAAATGTGCCAAAACTTTTATTCATCCTCGTTATCACTACCATCAAAACTCTCTGCAGATCGGTTACAACTGTTCGGATGATACTTGTCGTAGAAGCATGTGAAACAAAGGCTTATTTCACACCATGCGCACTTTATAAAGGATACATTCCGACACGCACAATGCCTTTTCAAAAGTGTTGGAGGAAAGCAGACGGCATTTACATTTTTAAAAATCGATCTTTCCTCTATCAATTTCGCAGCAAACTTCAACTTCGTCATACCGCTCCGACCATGGCTGCGTTCCAAAATTCACTGCCAGTACTGAAAATCTATAGTTCACCTTACGTATACTATAGGTTTCCAGTACTGGCAGCAAATTTTGGAACTGCCATGGCCAAAGAAACAGAACTGATTTTTTCAGAAGGCTCGTTTGTCAAAAAATTCTGTTCTTCGTAAATACAATTGACAGCAAGAAGAGCGTTCGTAAACTCTCCCTTGAAATTTTCATCCAAAAATGATTTTTCTCCAAGATCCATATCAAGTTTCTGACTGATAAGATTAGGTAATACAAATATGGGCTGTGTTCCAAAATTCGCTGCCAGTACTGAAAATCTATAGTATACGTAACGTGAACTATAGATTTCCAGTACTGGCAGTAAATTTTGGAACGCAGCCATGGTCGGAGCGATACGACGAAGTTGAAGTTTGCTGCGAAATTGATAGGGGAAAGATCGATTTTTAAAAATGTAAATGCCGTCTGCTTTCCTCCAACACTTTTGAAAAGGCATTGTGCGTGTCGGAATGTATCCTTTATAAAGTGCGCATGGTGTGAAATAAGCCTTTGTTTCACATGCTTCTACGACAAGTATCATCCGAACAGTTGTAACCGATCTGCAGAGAGTTTTGATGGTAGTGATAACGAGGATGAATAAAAGTTTTGGCACATTTTTTCGCAATTGTTTGTAATTTTGTATTAAATTATAACTATATTCAAATAACGGCGTTTATTTGCTTCATTTTATATCTGGTAGAATGTATAAAATAATAAGATTGTAAGTTGAACAAAAATTATGTTCAGTTGTGTGAGTAAATTAAAAAAATTGCCTTTTGAAATTTTTCTCGGAAATGGCTGAGCGTTGTGTCCTATCCCTTTGCTCAAGTATTCTTCTGGTAGACTTTTAGGCATATTGCGAGCTTTTGCGGAAATAAATAATTATAAAGTTGAAGATACTGTTTGCGTGCATATAGAATATATAAGAAATATTTCAAAAACATTTCTGAAATCACATCAATGTGAAATATTAAAAGACGTCACTATCAGTAAGTATAATATTAATAAAATTTATAATAGTATATAACATAAATGTAACCTATATATATATTGTTACGTCCTCCGGACGATCTCCAGCGAATCTCTTAAAAGAGATTCCGTCTCACACACTCACTCACACTCCCGGAACGCGCCCGGAATGAATATAGGCTCTTAGGGTGGTACTGAGATTTAATAGGTAAACCCAGTACAGAAGAATAATACAATATAAAATATAATATCCGGTTGTGCTCATTGGTCACGTATGCGTCCGCTCGATGCGTCGGCTAGACCAAATCTAGATGATGGCGCCGGAAAACATCCGAACGTCGGTTGTCTATAAACAACCTTCCTAGCGATGATGCTCAGGGGATAATAATAAAGTGAAGGTGCACAGGGGATGCAAATCCAGGGACGTAACACTGCCCCCCCTTCTTCGAGATTGTCGTCCCGACAATCAGAAACAGAGGACTATCCATCGCTGTCGTAAAACTCCGTGCCTCGATGTCGATCTTAGGATTCCGCCACTCCGGATCCAATCGTTCATCCGCACACGTCGACTTCAGGGTACCGACGAGCCTTCCTGCTCTCCCTGGACTGCTGTCTCAGGTTACCGAGCGACTCTGCCACACTGGTCCCAATCGACCGACAGCTACTCATCGACTCCAGGGCTCCGACAAACCATCCTGCCCTACCTCGGGCTGCTGCCTCAAGTTACCGGGCGATTCACCGACTCAAACCCAATCGACCTTCGATGTTCTTTTCGCCACGTCCCGATTTTCCTGCGACTTCGTGAAGAACTTCAGACAAGGGGGGGGGTATCCTCCGTGGACCCAACGTCCCTCGTGGACTCCCCAAGTCCCTGCCTCGGCATTTGCCCGAAGTCCCGCGGGAAAACCACGGATCAAAAACCGCGGGCGAGGCAGTCTTCTTAGAGTGAAGCAAAAACGAAGCTTCTGAAGCGAAGACAAAACTTCCCTCTTCCTGGAAGGCTCAGTTCGACGACTTCCAGTTTCCTCCCCCAAGCAGAACCGAAAAACTCTCTTCCAAACGAAATCTCCTTTGAAGTGAAACCTCCTCTTCGGAGATTCTGTAAAAGAAGAAAAAGATTACGCAGTAAACAGTTCAACCTATTTTAATCAATTAAGTTTTCCTTTAAATTTTCTAACTAAATAGACATTCTCCAATCTATTCTAACAATTCTAATTTCTTTCAAGAAAAGGAGCTAATCTGTCTAAATGCACGACCTTTTTCCTATGCCTAGAAGTTCTTTGTATACAATATACCACGTCGTTAAATTTTTTAACAATCGAATAAGGGCCCTCCCAATTGCTCTGTAATTTCTGGGCCTTCCCTTTGCTTCTTCTGGGATTATATAGCCAGACTCTCTCTCCCTCCTCGAAGAGAACAGTCCTAGCTTTTCGATCATACCTAGCTTTCATTCGAGAAGACTTTATAACCATACGTTCTTTGACACAAGAACAAATTTCTTCTAATCTGTCTTTCAAATTCTCTACGAAATTTTCTGGGGGTAATCTTTCTTCGCCAAATCTAGGACTTTCTTGCATCAAGTCTATTGGCAATCTAAGTTCTCGAGCGAAGTACAATTCTGCAGGAGTTATTCCAGTAGTCTCATGCTTCGAGGATCTATATGCCAAGAAAAACATAGGAATCCATTCATCCCAATCTTTCTGATTTTCGGAAATATATTTGGCCAGATAATTAATAATCGTCTGATGTTGACGTTCTACTTGGCCATCAGATTGGGGATGAAGAGCAGTAGTTCTCGTTTTCTTGATTCCAAGAAGTCGCATCAATTCTGCGAATAACTGAGATTCGAAGTTCTTTCCCTGATCCGTGTGAATCTCAACAGGCACTCCATGCCTTGAAACAAACTGATTCACGAAAACTTCAGCCACAGTCTTGGCTCTAATGTTCTTGACAGGGAAAGCTTCTACCCATTTCGTGAAACAATCCACCATAACTAGGAGATATTTATTCCCTGACTTAGTCAACGGAAGAGGACCAAGGATATCCATCTGTATCCTCTCTAATGGAGTTTCGACGTTGTATATTTGTAAGGGAGATTTTCCTTTTCCCGAAGGACCTTTCTTTGATACACAGACCTTGCACGTTTTGCACCATCTCTCAACGTCCTGTTTGCAATTTGCCTAAAAGAATCTTTTTCGGATCTTCTCGAGAGTCTTGTTAACTCCAAAATGTCCTCCAGACGGAGAATCGTGAGTCTCCTGTAAAATTTCTTTAATCCGATCTTGGGGAACTATTAATTGAAGGAAACTAGTTCGTAGATTCGGGGCTTCCCATCTCTTATAGAGAATTCCGTTTTTTAGAACGAGAGAATCCCAATAAGACCAGTAAATTTGAGCCGAAATATTTCCGACAGGAACTTCCGAATGCAATGGTCTTTTTTCTTTTTCTTTTCCTCGTATAATAAATGAGATGTTTGGATCTCTTCGTTGTGCCTGTCGCCATTCTTCAAGATCTTCTCCTGCGAGCACAATACGAGCGACCATTTTCTCTGTTTCTTCTGCGTTCTTCTTCTCGACTTTGGCGCAATATTCGCATCCAAAGGTCTCACATAATCGCCTGGATAGTCCATCGGCATTCCCGTGAGATTGTCCTTTTCGATGAATAACTTCGAACTCAAATTCTTGAAGTCTCTCAAGCCATCGAGCCAATTGTCCTTCCAGATCCTGAGAGTTGATCTAACAATTCATCTATACGGGGAAGGGGGTAAGAATCCTTTACCGTCACATCATTTAATTTTCGATAATCGATGCAGAATCTTATACTGCCGTCCCTCTTTTTGACCATAACGGCCGGAGAAATCCATGGACTTTGAGATTCTTCAATGACTCCTTGTTCCTTCATGTCTTCGATTATTTTATCAACTTCCTTCCTTAAATGAATAGGAATTCGACGAGGTGCCTGTTTTATGGGGAGAGAGTCTTTTATACTAATAACATGTTCTACAATGCTACAATTCCCAGCCACAATATTCTCAGAAAATACATTTTGATAATTATTTAGAAAATTGGCAAAAATTTCTTTTTCAGTATTTCTTAAATTTATTGAATTATTTTCGAAAAGTTTCTTTAAAATAATTGGGACTTCAGGAAAATTCTCTATTCGTGAACAATTATAAATTTTATTTTCATTTGATTTTAAATTTTCATTTAATTCATTAAATTCAGAATCAAAAATATTTTCTAAATTAATTTTTTTAAGAAAATCGGTGCCCAATATGCAATCATCATTAATGGCGGCAACGAACATAGGAATCACAATACAATATTTTCCAATCTCTACTCTAACTTCAACTTCGAAATCAATTGACACTTTTTCTCCGGTTGGATATCTTAAACTATAATCTCTAACTCGAATCTTTTCAATTTCTTTATCAATCAATTTTCTTTTTAAAAGACAAATATCGGAGTGTCTATTTTGAAAGAACAATTTTTATTATTAACCTTTCCACTGTAATAAAAATTATTTTCTTTAATCCTAGCGACATTGAAATTAATATATCGATTCATCGGGGTTTTACGAGAGGAAGTCGAGCTCACCCCGCAGAGCTCAACTAAACCGCGTTTCCCTTCTCTTCAGGGCACTCAAATCGGAAATGCCCTGTTTTCCGCACGTCCAACATTCTTTTCCCTTGGACAAAAAATTACCCCCTCGCCATTTTCCTCCCGAAGGATCTCTCTTTTCATGTTCCTTTCGCGCGTTCTCATTCTTATTTCCGCCGTTTTTATAGTCTTTCCGCGCGTCGTTCCTCTCTGCCTTTTGATAATTCGCGCTGTTAAATTTTCCGAAATTATTAAATTTCCCGTTGAAATTTTCTCTCTTTCTCTCAAAATTTTCTCCTTGTATCATTTTAACGATTTTCGCTCTCTCTACGGCCAAATTTAAGGAGGTTATTCCTTCTAATTGAAGGGTCCTCCTCAAGAATCCATCAGAGAGAGCGGAAATAAATTGCGCGCACGCGATTTTGTCTCTTACTGCGAAGGGACATTCAGGATAAGCAAGTCGCGATAATCTCTCTAGTTCGGCACCAAAAGAAGCAAGATCTTCCCCGAATTTCTGTTTTCGATTTGTGAACAACAAATAATAATTTTGTGTACCTTCTCCAAAAAGTAATTCTAATTTCGATTTTATTTCAGAAAAATTTAGGTTATCAAAATTTTCTATGTTCTCTAAAACAGTTCGCGCTTTTCCTCTTAAATTTGCGGCTAAAGCAACAGTTTTTGTCGATTCATCCCAGTTATTCGCGCGCGCGATCAAAAGAAATTGCGAGAGAAACTCTCGCAGCGGAACTTTTCCGTCAAATGTGTCGGGTTTTAATTTAAAGCCCGTTCTCGCGCGAAAATCATTATTTGAATCCCCGCAAGCTCTAGTGTCGGAACCGGAAGCTCTGTTATCGGAAAGACTTAGCTGTGTGTTGTCTTCCCGCGAAGCGATTCTCTGCTCAAGGCGGCGCAGTTCTTCGTCGCGCTGTTGTAAGACGATTTTGAAGCGTGCCTGTTGTCGCTCTCGTTCCTCTCGCAGCTGTCGAATCTCGTTTATGGCGGTCTGCAGGAGCTCTGCTTGCGTCTGTTCCGTCGGTTCCTCGGTTACGGCGACTCGAGACGCTTGCGATCGGGTTTTCCTCTCTTGCTGCGTCGTCATTCTGTGGAATTTTTCGTAGCTCGCTGTCTCTGGAATTCGATCGGCTCGTCGTTCGTGCGATCCCGGACGAGCCCCCAAAATGTTACGTCCTCCGGACGATCTCCAGCGAATCTCTTAAAGAGATTCCGTCTCACACACTCACTCACACTCCCGGAACGCGCCCGGAATGAATATAGGCTCTTAGGGTGGTATTGAGATTTAATAGGTAAACCCAGTACAGAAGAATAATACAATATAAAATATAATATCCGGTTGTGCTCATTGGTCACGTATGCATCCGCTCGATGCATCGGCTAGACCAAATCTAGATGATGGCGCCGGAAAACATTCGAACGTCGGTTGTCTATAAACAACCCTCCTAGCGATGATGCTCAGGGGATAATAGTAAAGTGAAGGTGCACAGGGGATGCAAATCCAGGGACGTAACAATATATATATATATATATATATATATATATATATATATATATATACTACCTGTGATGAATAAAATTATTAAGTAAGTAAATGTTATTTCCAACAATGAGCAGTATATGGAATGATCCACATTTTCTATTAGCGATTAGCTATTGGTGTCGATTATTTATGATATGGAGAAAAAGACAGCACAAAAAGACAAGATTATGGGTAAGGCCCATAAATGAAAATCGACTTCAACAAGGGGATTTTATGGCTCTATTTCAAGAGTTGAAAGATGACATTATAATGTTCTTTAGATATACACGTATGACAATTAATACATTTTATAATTTACTAGAGCTAATAGCTCCTGTATTACAAAAGTCACACTGGAGAACTATTTCACCTGAACAACGTTTATCTATAATCCTGAGATATATTTTCATAAATTTATTAAAGTTTAATTATAATATATACAATCTTAGAGTATTTTTGTATAAAAGGAATTGCTTGTCAAAAATTAACATATTTACTCAATTATTTGGATGTAACTTATGTCATATTTTATACTAAAATAATAAGTTATATATTATTAAATAAAATACTTAATGATAATGAAGAATATTTAATAACGCTGTCACTAATTAAGATTAAAAGTATGCCAAAATCTTTAATGCAAAGAATTCATTAGAATCTCTAATAAAATATTATATTTTCTTTTTAATAAAAATGAAGTATCAAGTCAAGTTATTACAATTTTAGATATTTAGCTATTGGTGATCAAGTGCTATCATAGCATTTGCGTATCGCATTGGAGAATCAACAGCATATGCTATTATAAAGGAAACAACTGAAGCTGTTATGAATATTTTACTCCCTCAATTTGTGCAGCCCCCATCTATGGAAGATTACAAGAAAATTAGCGCAGGATTTCTTGAAAAATGAAATTTTCCAAATTGTCTTGGTGCACTTGATGGCAAGCATTGCATTATAAGAGCTCCCTCACGATCTGGCAGTTTATATTACAACTATAATGAAACTTTTAGTAGTACTAATGGCTGCTTGCGATTACAATTATAAATTCATCTTAATCGATGTTGGATCATATGCATTTACATTAACACAGTTTAATATTTACAATATATATACAGTTTATATATATACTAATCTCAGAAAGATTATTCGCGAATTTAAGCAAATTCCCGATTCTTGTTCAAAGCAAGCAACTCCGTTTGCAAAAGAATAATGCGCGATGACTTTTGATAACCACGTATGCGAAAAGTGATCTAGCGGCGAGTCGCGCGGGGTCGCTGGTTTTATTGGGAGCGTTTTCAACAAGATTCTGGACCTCTCAAGATTTCGCAAACAAGTTATGATGAGGTGACTCTCTGTGTTTATTTCTGTTGTTGTAAAAGATTTGTCTTAATTTTGTTATTGAATTTGACTGCTCGAAGATTTATGACGGCCTTGAAGGTGATAATGAAAAACAGAATAAAGACGCCGTACGTTATCTTTTAAGCAGCCAAATTTTTTAACAGAGAAATCATTATTTGAAAATTATTGATGCTGATTTTTAATTGCAAGCGCGAAAGCGGCACTGCTACGCTTGCAGCCGTTTCAAACAATACATTATTGCATAAAATATTGCATATCTCTCACATGTGTATGTTTCAGAATAATTGTGTAATATATTTTAAATATAATAATTATGTAGTAACATAAATAGTAATAATATACCCTAAGTGTAATACTGTGTAATAATATAGATTAAGTTTACTTTTAAGATACTTTTTATTATTAGATAACATTCATATAGTCTTCTTTTTCTTTCGTAACTTCTATTCAAAACTTCTACAAGCAAGTTCTAGTTAAAATTTGTACAAACAAAATAAGAAAACAAAATAAAAGCAATTCTTCTTAAACCCATGAATTATTCAATGCTCTTTTAGCATTTTATATAAATAAAAAATTATTCCCTTTTAGCTTTATAAAATATTATTTATCTTCTTTTTCTATTCTCGACATTCTGTTTCTGCAAATTTTCTCAAGTATTTTTCTCCTTTTCTAACTTTTACTTAAAACTTTTACAAACTTGTTCTAATTGAAACATTTAGAAACATAAAACAAAATAACTATTTTTTTAATCCATGAGTAATCATTGTCCTTTGTTATTTTAGTATGTTATATTAAATAAAATTATTTTCTTTACTCCATAAAATATCAATTATCTTTCTTTTCTTTTCTTGCCGTTCTGTTTCGGTCAATTGTTTTAATTCTGCAGCTATTAATGATAAAAATGACTTTTCAATGTCATCCGATTCCGACTTCGGTCGTTTCTTAGGGGGGGGGGGGGGTTGCTGTATAATACCTATCACTTTGCTGAGCTGTTGGTGGTGTAATCGATACTGTTTTTGATGTTTTTGATGTTTGAACTTCAAAACATTCAGATGAACATATTTTAGATCTTTTTATTGCAGTATGTGTTTCAAGGGAAGATACAGATGATTCAGACTGTTTACCATCTATATTTGTTTCTGCAGTATTAAGTAATTCATAATTTCCAAGTAACCCATGATTTCCACTTGATTTTATTATATGTGCAGACTTTGTATATAAATTTGATGAAATTGAAGAAACTTTAGTTTTACAAACGGTAGGAGAACAAATTGTTAAATTAGCACCCGAATTTGGTGATGTTATTGGAATATTTTCCTTATTGTTTTTGTTTTTTAAAATATTTGTAAAAGTTCTGTTAGAATAGAAAAACTAATGTTAATAACATTTATAACATTTTATAACATTAATAATATTTTAACAAAGCAATTCAAATTATAGTCTACATAATTGTATTTTCTGCATAGTACATATACCTTCTTCGTTGCACATGACTATTTAAAAATTTCATGTTTTCATAAAAAGCAAAACCTTTTCGCTGAGATAATCCACTCCCACTTCTTGATTCAAATTCAATTTCTTCTCTCTCTTTTGAGTATCTTTCCCTTAATCTAGTCCATCTACTTTGACATTCAATAGCTACAGACATTATAGAAAGCATATTTATATTAAATGTTTCTCATATAATATCCCAGTGAACATTATTGAGAGGATGAGCTCTTAAAGAGGACTTTTTAAAGACTTAATTAATTTTTCTTAGAAATGATATCAATAAGTTATTTTTTTGTAAGATATCTTTTTAAAAGCACCTTATGATGTCTACTAATAGATAAAGACATGATGACGCTCGTAGCAAGCGCGCCAAAAAAGGTACATAACCTAAAAGTGGAGCATTATTGTGAAGTGGAGTGTGCGTTCATTATTGTGAACGAGAAGATTTGGAGTAAAGAAAACAAAGTGACCAGAGACGAGGAAAGAGAATATAAGTATCACTATATATATAGAGACAGAAAGTATTATTTGCATGAAATATTTATTTGCATTATTATAAACTCGAGCTACACTAAAATTATACATAGTGACTATAAGAGAGGTTATACCTGCTATATTTAATATATTTTGTTTTAATTGATTAAATTTTTATAATTAATATTTTTATTTATATATTTTTTTGAAATGTCATCATTAAAAAAAATTTAAAAGCCTATCTGTAAGTCAAAAAAATAGAAGACTTCTTAAAGCATATAAATGTTTGTATAATATACAAATAAATGATAAAGACGATCAAGCATGTTCAAGTCAAGTACATTCACTTTCTGAAAACCGTGATGAATTATATTTTAATATTAGTGAAAACAGTAGTGCTGATGAAGTCAATGACAATAATAGTAGTGAAGAAAACTATTGCGTTGAACAATTAATAAATCATGATATAGATGCTAATGTTAATGAATTAAAAACTAACTTTAAAGAACAATTAAAACAATGGGTATGTGAATATAATATTAGTCATCGAGCTACTGGAGCATTGTTAAAGTTATTAAAAAATCTTGGAAATATGAATGAATTACAAGATCTTCCAATCGATGCCAGGACATTGCTTAATACTCCAAAAAACACTGTTATTCGTGAAGTCCCTCCTGGGAAATATTTTCATTATGGATTAAAAAATGCTCTCATAGATATTTAAAAAATTGTAAATTTAAATACAAAACCTAAAAATATAGAAATAAATGTTAATATAGATGGTTTACCACTTACAAAAAGTTCTAAAAGTCAATTTTATCCAATATTAGGAGAAATATTTCCAAAAATTTGTGAACCATTTGTTATTGGAACATATCATGGATACAGTAAACCTGCTTGTCTTAATGAATTTTTAAAAGATTTTATTGAAGAGTACATTTATTTGCATGAAAACGGATTTGAATTTAATGAAATAAATTTTACAGTTAAAATTAGATGTGTTATTTGTGATTCTCCGGCTTTATCATATGTCAAATCTATCAAATCATTTAATGGTTATTTTGGCTGTTCCAAGTGCATACAAGAAGGTGATCATAGTAATCATAGAATGCTGTTCCTTAAAGTAGATGCTAATTTGAGAACTGATGAAAATTTTATAAATCAACAAAATGTAGAGCATCATATTGGAAGATCAATTTTTGAAAGAGCAAATTTGGGAATGGTTAGTCAATTTCCATTAGATTACATGCATTTAGTTTGCCTGGGAGTTGTAAAGAAAATCCTTAACATTTTTGTGCATGGAAAAATAAAAGCAATTAAATTAGTTCTGTAGTTATTAATGAAATTTCACAAAATTTATGTAATATATCTTCATGGATACCAAGTGATTTTGTACGAAAGACACGTGGTTTAGAAGAATTGGAACGTTGGAAAGCAACAGAATTAAGATTATTTTTGTTATATATAGGCCCAGTAGTACTTCAAAATTATTTACCAGAAAATTATATCGTACATTTTAACTCCCCGAGAAAAAATGATCAGATATAATCATATATGTTTATATAAAATTGACATTAGATATAATTAGATATAAAAAATGGCCCGATATAGTCGTATATAATTGTATATAATTATATATAACCACATATAATTATATATTTGTATTAATAACAAATATATAATATTAATAACATATATTAATGTAATATATATTGGAAAATTTAAATAATTTAATTTATAAAATTAAAGATTTTATTTATATGGAAGTTAATTTCTATTTTATATCTTAAGTAGATAATAAGTGAAAATTGGACACTTATCTGTCCGATTTTCCAAAAATCAGTTCAATATCTGAATTCCCTTGTACGGAAATCGTATCAGAAGTTAAACTGATAGAAATAATTACATATGTTATTAACCGCATTTTGCAAGCTTTATATACGCTCGTGACAAGAATTCGAATACGGGTATAGAAAGTGAATAATGCGCCGCATAGCGGTAAGCAAATAAACTACACTATTTTAATAAATTTTATAAATGGCTAAAACCTGCAGATCTTGCTTGGTTTCTGCAAACAATCTGACGTCAAGTCATGTTAGCAAATCCTTGTTTTGTGCAAATTTTGTGCAAATCCTGCTCGGTCTCTGCTACTGATCTGCTGTCAAATTATGTCAGCAGGTTTTGTAATATTTTTGCTGACATTCTGCTATCATTATCTGATATAACAGATTTTGTATACAATCTGCAGTCTTTCTGCTGACAAAAATTTGTAGCAGATGTTTGGCAAAATCTGTTCGAACAGACTTTGCTATTAGGGATATTGTAATATATATATATATATATACAGGGTGTTGAAAAAAAAGGGTCACATATTTTGATAGCAGGTAGTATTGATCAAAACAAGAAGAAAAGGTCTAATTAACATGGGTCCTAAGACTAATATCTTCAAAGATACAAGTTATTTTGTTATTTGAGCTCTTTGTCATTTTCTTATTAGTCGTGTCATCTTTAGAATGTAATGAACAAAAGCGTAGGGGAGAGTAGGGTACAATGGGGATATCTTTTTTCTAGGTGCCTTAAAAAATAAAAAATAAACAAAGAGAGATAAAGAAACAATTTTTATTTTAATATGAAATGTAATCATTTATCTTCCATAAAAAAACTGAAGTAAAGAAACTGAATGTCGTCTGACTTGTGGTATCTATTGCGAACCAAACGTAAATATCAGGAGAGAAGAAATGAAGAAGGAAGAGAAATGAAGTAGAGTGCGTGATTTGAAAGAGTGCGTGATTCTCTAAGACGTAGGGTTGAAACATGCGTGAGAGTGAATGGCAATCACATAGAGCACCTCCTCTAATGCTGAGTCAGCATTAAAATTTTTTGTTTTTTGTAAAAAAAGAGTTTTTATTTGTTATCATACATTCAGTTTCTTTACTTCAGTTTTTTTATGGAAGATAAATGATTACATTTCATATTAAAATAAAAATGGTTTCTTTATCTCTCTTTGTTTATTTTTTATTTTTTAAGGCACCTAGAAAAAAGATATCCCCATTGTACTCCACTCTCCCCTACTCCTTTGTTCATTACATTCTAAAGATGACACGACTAATAAGAAAATGACAAAGAGCTCAAATAACAAAATAGCTTGTATCTTTGAAGATATTAGTCTTAGGACCCATGTTAATTAGACCTTTTCTTTTTGTTTTGATCAATACTACCTGCTATCAAAATATGTGACCCTTTTTTTCCAACACCCTGTATATATATATATATATATATATATATATATATATATAATTGTATATAGGATGGACTAGCCACACAGGATTATATCTGTTGACTTGCGAATCTATATCTATACAGATATAGTGCTATATCTGGTTGTATATAGGACCAGATTAGTCACATGAATATATCTGGCTATATATGACTGCATATATAGTTGTATTTAATACTATATCTAGTTATACAGGGTGTTCAAAAAGTCCCGGACCGGTTGAATAACTTGTAAAGTAGGCGTCGCACTGAAAAATGGCCTAGATAAAAGTTGTAGGAAATATCCCTGGCTATCTGATGGTGACCTTGGCTGTAACTTTGGCCTTGACCTTCAAGGTCATTTGAAGGTCAAATCGATTTTTTTAAATGGAACGCCATATTTTTGACCCCGGAAATGAATAGAGCGGAAAATTTTACGTTCAGATATGACCTTGACCATTTTAAAAATTTGACCTCTGATAGTTGGCAAGGCCTCCATCCCAGCCGGTTAAGGCAAGGTTGGGTGATGCCCGGCCAGTGAAGGCAAGACTGACATCAATCCCAGCCGGTTAAGGCAAGGTTGGGTGATGCCCGGCCAGTGAAGGCAAGACTGACATCAATCCCAGCCGGTTAAGGCAAGGTTGGGTGATGCCCGGCCAGTGAAGGCAAGACTGACATCAATCCCAGCCGGTTAAGGCAAGGTTGGGTGATGCCCGGCCAGTGAAGGCAAGACTGACATCAATCCCAGCCGGTCAAGGCAAGGTTGGGTGAAGCCAAGCAATTGCTGCAAGATTGGAAGTTATTTATTTGAGCAAATGTTCAAAGTTTTCGCCCCCAGCTGTCTGGCAATACGCTATGCGGTTGTAAAATCCTGCTATAGCTTGGCGAATCATGTCTGCATCAATGGCAATGATTTCATCTATTATTCTCTGTTGAAGTTCATTGAGGTTTGCTGGTTTCGTTCGATATACCCTATTTTTGAGGTAACCCCACAAAAAATAATCAAGCGGTGTAAGATCAGGGGATCTGGCTGGCCATTCTATAGCTCCTCTTCTCCCTATCCACCTTGCTGGAAATACTGTGTTTAAGTAGGCACGAACATTTCGGCCATAATGAGGAGCTGCACCATCTTGCTGAAACCACGTCTGATGAAAATCATCGCCCACAATTGCCTGAATCGCCGGTATGATTTCATTTCGCAACATGTCTTCGTACTTCACCGCAGTAAGATTTCCGTCAATAAAAAAAGGCCCAACTATTCTGTCATTAATAATCCCGGCCCAGACATTCAATTTTTGAGGATATTGAGTACTGCGAGTATCAGACATCCATCTTGGATTGTTATCACTCCAATACCTAAAATTATGTCTATTGACATTGCCATTAAGTTCAAACGTAGCTTCGTCTGAAAATAAAATTCTATTCAATAAATATCCATCAGCATCTATTTGGGCCATCATCAATTCACAAAACTGAATGCGTCTATCAGGATCATCCTCAAGCAGTTCATGTACAAGTTTAATTTTGTATGGATGGAACTTTAATTTTTTTTTCAAAATATTATGTGTAGATCCTACACTAATATCATGTTGCTGATTTAATTTCCTAATTGTACTGTGACGATCTTCAGTAATTGAAAGAGCAACATCCAGCTGCTTTTCTGGACTAGTTGCTGTAACAGGGCGACCCGATCTAGGGAGATCCTTTACACTTCCACTCAAATTGAAACGTGCAATTGTTCTTTGTACAGTCGATTTGGATATCTGTTCACCTTCTACCCTAAAAGTATCGTTGAATAAAATCTGTACATCTTTATTAGATCTCGTCATATTTCCATAGCCTTTTATCATAAGAATAAGTATTCGCTCACGTTCAGTGAGAGGAGCCATGTTATCTTAAGGTGTAGGAAAAATCCAAGACGTTCAAGCAAAAAATAAAAAAATAACAACATGAACAGCGATACAGACGCCTGATATAAAAATTACAGAGATGAGCTATGAAAAAAAGCAGCTCTATCAAAGAAGAAAGTCACACACAGTTCTTGAAAGTAATAATGAAATGGCAGAAGCAAGAAGAGTACTCAATGATGAACATTCAAATTGATGAACTACTAATATTCACATTAGCGTAAGTAAAATAAACCCGATTTAGAGATGTAATTACTGCAGTCTCACAACTCAATATTTAACCGGTTAAGTGGTAGGCTGTTTTCTAAATTTCGTGCCAAAAGTAGTAGACGACAATTGTTAACTAAAATACACCAAAATTTGTTTCTGGGGGTTTTTTGAGTTGCTGATTTCGAATCTGAAATCAATTTAAGGTGGCAGACAAATCCAACATGGTAGACTAAAATTCTTAATTTTCTCGAATTTGGACTGAAAACTGTTTCGGGTTTTTGAGATCGCTGGTTACGAATTCAAGATGGCAGATTTAATATGGCAGTCAAATCCAACATGGTAGACAAAAAATTCTTAATTTTTTCGAATTTGGACTGAAAACTGTTTCGGGTTTTTCAGATCGCTGGTTACGAATCTGAAATCATATTTTGAAAATTCAAGATGACGGATGCAATATGGCGGTTAAAGATTAAAGTCTAGGTCACAGCCAATGTCACCATCGAATAATCTACTTTTGTCTTGGTCATTTTTCTGTGCGACGCCTACTTTCAAGGTATCAGGCCAACCTGTACTTGATCCTGCCTTGATCATCGCTCGACCTTCAGAGATCAAATTTTTAAAATGATCAAGGTCATATCTGAACGTAAAATTTTCCGCTCTATTCATTTCCGGGGTTAAAAATATGGCGTTCCATTTAAAAAAATCGATTTGACCTTCAAATGACCTTGAAGGTCAAGGCCAAAGTTACAGCCAAGGTCACCATTAGATAGCCAGGGATATTTCCTACAACTTTTATCTAGGCCATTTTTCAGTGCGACGCCTACTTTACAAGTTATTCAACCGGTCCGGGACTTTTTGAACACCCTGTATATAGGGTGCACTACTCACATATCATTATATGTGGCGTCACTTACATTTATACATATACAATTAGATATGGTGCTATATCTGGTTGTATATGGGACCACTGACTGCACATGAGTCCATGTATAATTAGATATGACCCCATATAAAAACTTATATAATTATATATAATTATATATATACCAGATATAATCATATATGATTATATCTAATCATTTTTTCTCGGGTCTTTAAATTGTGCTATTAGAATATTGTGTCATGAAAGTGATTGTATTGACAACAATGAATATGCTAAGAATTTATTAACTTATTTTGTTGAAACTGCAAAAATACTATATGGAAAAGATTTTGTTATTTATAATGTTTACAATTTAATTCACTTATGTAATGATGTTTTGAAATTCGGACATTTAAATTTATTTAGTAGTTTTCCTTTTGAAAGTTTTTTGTATGAAATTAAGAAACAATTAAAAAAAGCAGAAAAACCTCTCGAACAGTTACATAATAGAATAGTGGAACGTGCTAAATATAAAAAGATACGAGATGAATATAATTTTTTAAAACCTCAAGTTGCTCATTATAATTCCATAAAGTCAAATAAAACGAGTTTAGCATATGATACTATTTTTTATAAAACATTCAAACTTTCATTAAAGAAAAAATCTGACAGTTTTTGTTATTTAAAAAATTGTGATGTTTTTCATATTGAAAATATTTATGTAAGTAATGAAAAGTCTTTTATGCAAGGAAGAATTTTAATAAATCCAAATAATCTTCCTCATTATCCAGTAAATTCTAAATTATTTAATATTATCGTTGGAAATAAATGGTCTGAATTAAAAAATGTTCCACTTGATGAAATAAATATGAAGGCAATTAGTATTCTTTATCAAAATTCTTTTTGTTTTTTTCCGATAATTCATACATGCACGCATTAAATTAAATAAAATTTTTAAATAAAAATGTAATTTTTATTTCTTTTAGTTTAGTATTATTATTTCTTGTAGTTATCTTTATTAATTTTTAATTAATTATTTTAATTTTATTTAATTTGTTCTTTTTAAAAAAGCATCTTTTTAAAGAAAATAGACAAATAATAAAATTTAACATGTTAAATATGCGCGCTTTTTATATATGCTTACCTATCTTTTATTTCAGCCAATAAATGAGTTCGGTAGTAATGATTTACTCAAGTGTGTCATATCAGGCGATTTTTGGTTACTTCTATTGTGTACCAAAATATTTTACACATTTTGATAATACAAACGTACATCCATATGTTTTACCAATATGTAAAACATTCTAGTACACATATTGGTTGCTATGCCAGAAGCACGCAAAAAATCGTCTATCGTTATCGTCAATTGTTCGCATTTTTTGCTACCACACATACTGATATTGCTGGGTTATATTTATTATTTGAAGAAAAAAGGTAAATTTACATTCAAAGCTCTTATTCGTTTGTTAATAACATTAATATGTATTATTTGGTATTAATGTACGTATTTTGATTATAAATTTCATACACATATTGTCATATTTGTGCAAAATATATGTAACGTTCAAGGTTATGTTTGTAATATTTCTACATAATATATTCTTTAATTGTAAATAAAATCTATATAAAATTTTTAACTATGATTTATATATATGTAAAGTAGAGATATTTTAACGTTTTGTAGTTTTATATCGAATTAGACTTTATATTTAGTCTTAAATCGAGTTCAGTTCAACCTAAAATCTTTTGTACAGTGTTCACTTTTTAATTATTATAATATTATAAAAATATGTTTATACAAAATATACTAACATGTAGAATTGTATAGAAAATTATCATTAGACAATTATTATTAGAAAACTATTATTAAAAAATTTTATGCCAAGCTAGATTCGACATAACAGTGTTGACTGTTTACGAAACACTGATATATATCAGTGTTTCGTAAACAGTTAACAGTCTTATGTCGAATCAAACTTAACATATAGGATTTTTTAATAATAATTTTTTAATAAAATTGTCTAATAATAATTTTCTACTATTCTATATGTATGTATGTATGTATTTATTTCCGTCCCCTTGGGGTTTCGGCTTCCGGTTACAAATTATTTACAAAAGTACTTACAACTACCTTATTCTATCTTAATCTATCCTAAAACTACTTATAATAAACTTAAAATTAATTCGAAAGAGAGAGAGAGAGTAACCGCTCTTATGCCCTACGACTTCCGGTTCCACCACACATCCTATTCACTCCACATTCAACCTCATTCGATTCACACCTTCCCCTCCGCTCCTCCGCATTCTGTCTTCCTTCCTTCTTCTCCTCCAACCCCACCCCTCTTTCATTCTCCAGCCCTCTCATCCACCACTCTCCCTCCCCCTCCTGTCCCAGAATCTCCCTCATTCTTTCCCACCAGCACCCTCCCTCTCCTCTATCTCTGCACTCCTCCAGCACATGCTCCCATGATTCTACCCCCCCCCCGCAAACCCTGCATAACTTCCTTTCCTCCGCTTCCCAGTATCTCGCATCCTTCATTTCATTCCCTAACCTAAACCTGACTACCCTCCTCCATCTACTTTCCCCCCAACCCTTCTTTAGGTACTTCAGCACCCCTTCTGCTTTAACCTCCCCGTACCACCTGTTATACCTCGATTCCCTAATCCTTCCCCATCTTTCCTCCCTCTGCAACTCTATCCTTTTGTTCCAATCCTTCATATATTCCCTCACCTCTTTCCCTTCTCTCTTCCAACTCCTCTGCCTTCTTGCTCCTAATCTCAAAAAATTTCTTCCTTTCTTCTTTTCAACCTTTTATCTCCCTTCCCTCTCTCACCCTCTTTTTAATCTCCCAGAAACATTTCCTCGCCCATATTCCTCCTTTTCCTTCCTCTAATTTCTTCTCAAAACCCACCGCTCTCTTCCCTGCCGCCAAACGAAATTTATCCTTCCCAGTCTCTTCCCTTACCATATATCCCGGCGTACACCAATCCACTTCCAGCGTTTATTTAATCCATCTCTCCTGCATCGCTTCCATCTCCCTCCGTTCTAACCACCCCCATATCTCCGCACCATATTCCATCACTGTTCCTACCAACCTTTCACATAACCATATCCTTCTTTCCCAATTCTCCGCAAACCTCCTCTTCCCTATTCCCCATACCAGCCTTATTACCGCACCTGCCTTCCTAACTCTCTCTTTACGTATGCCTCCTGCCCTCCATTCCGTTGCAGCTTGTATCCTAAATACGTGAAATTCTTCACCTCTTCTACCTTTTTCCCTTTCCACCACCAAACCATCTTCTTCAACCTTCCCCCCTCTCTTAAACCTCATCACCTTAGTTTTCTCCACGTTAACCTCCAGCCTCTTCTCCTCTAGATATCCCTCCAACTTCCCCATCATATGTGCCATCCCTTCTTCATCTTCTGCTAGGAGAACCATATCGTCTGCGAACGCTAGACAATACACCTTCTCATCCCCTAACTTTATCCCCCCCATCCTCCCCTTCTCAGGACCTCCTTCACATCTGCTATCAACAGATTGAACAGATGTGGACTCATCGGGCACCCCTGCCTCACACCTCTTGCCGTCCAAAAACTCTCTCCCATTATCTCCCCTACTCTCACCCTACTCCTTGTCTCTCCATATACTTCCTCGATCCTGCATCTTAACCCTTCTCTCACTCCCCTCTCCCTCATCGCCCTCCCCAACACCTCTCTGTCCACCGAGTCAAACGCAGCTTTCAGATCCACAAAAGTCGCCACCACCAAACCCCCTCTCCTTCCCAATTGCCTATTCACCAAAAAGTTTAACATATACACATTATCCATAACCCCCATCTCTTTCCTAAACCCCGTCTGACCCGGCGGGAGCATCGCCTTCTCCTCCATCTCCTCTTTTAACCTCTCCGTCAATACTCCCACATACACCTTGTATAGAGTTGGCATCAATGTCACCCCCCTGTATTCCTCCACTCTCTCTCCTCCTCCCTTTTTCACCAGTGGAACAATCACCCCATCCTTCCATTGTTCCGGCCACCCTTCCCCCCTCCATACTCTGTTGCAGAATCTCCATGCCCATTCCTCTATCCTTTCTCCTCCAAGTTTCCACACTTCATTCGGGACCCCATCCGCTCCTGACGCCTTTCCTTTCTTTAACCTTTCTATTACTCTCTTTATTTCTCCCCTACCTATTTCACCCTTCTCCACCCCCAAATTCCTCCTCTCCCCTCCTTTTACTACCTTACTTTTCACCCCCCTAGCAACCTCATAAAGTGCCCCTTCCATTCTTCCATCTTTATCATTTCGTTTATCCCTTTCCAGTATTTCCTCTCTCTGTTTACTATCTGCCATACCTCTCCCTCTATCCTTGCCTCCTGTGCCTCCCTTAACCACCTTTCATTTTCCTCTTCTTTTTTTCTCTTACACAGCAGCTTATATTCTCCCCTTAACTTCCTATATCCTTCTCCTATCCCTCCCTCCTTTCTCCATTTCCTTAGCACCTTACACACCTCCTTCCTTTTCTCCTCACATTCCTCGTCCCACCATCCCCTCCTTTTCGCCTCTGTACTTTCTTTTTCTCCTTCTTTTAACTCCTCACTAATCTGTTTTATCCTTCGCTCTAGCTCCTCATTTATTTCTCTATCTTCCCCCCCATCCCAGCCTTCAGTCTCCCTGATTCTTTCTCCTCTCCTCTGCGTCCACTTGCCCCTTCCCCTTTTATCCCTTCTCACTCCTGACCTCCTCCGCTCCTTGCAACTCCTTCTTATCCATATCACCAAAGGATGATGATCCGACTCCACAGATTCACCTACCTCCATCCTCATCATCTTTTCCCTTACTCTTTCCTTTTCTATTATATAATCTATAACCGATTCCCCCTCCCCCTGTGTACGTAAACTCCCCCTCTTCATCCCCTTCCACATTTCCGTTTAAAATCCCCCACCCCGTCCTCTCCAGCTCCTCAGTCAGCTTCTTTCCCTCACCGTTTATTTTCCCATCCTTCGACCTTCTTTTTCCAGTCTCCCCCTCTTCTTCCCCCCCATAGCCCTACCCTCGCGTTAAAGTTCCCCCCTATCAATGTCCATACGTTCTCTTCTTGACCCTCCAACCACTCTTTCATCACTTCCAATTTACCCTCCATGTCCCCATTGATATATACCCCCACTATCCTCTAATTCTTTTCCCCCACCCTCACATTAACTACCATCACCCCTTCCTCTCTCTCTTCTATCTCCTTTACCGTTATATCCGTCAGATCTTCCCTAACCCCCACCAACATTTCTCCCATTGGCCTCCCCTTCTTACTTCTTCTCTTTGCTAACTGCTTCTCCCATCTATATCCTTTCGGAAGTCCTCTCTTTATCCTTTCCCAACTTTTTCCGTCCATCCAAGTTTCTACCATTACTACCACATCCCATACTCTTATTTCTTTCCAAAAACCTTTCTCTTTATTCTTTACCCCCGCCACATTCCAAAAACCTACTACCCACTCTCCCTCTTCTCCCTTTCTCCTCTTTCTCACCTCTCCCCTTTTACTGACCCCTGTCGTCCCTCCCCGTTCCTTCCCCTCCCCTTCCTTCTCCCTCCACCACTTTTCCTTCTCTTTTTTCTCCCTCCTTTCCCCTCTCCTTTTTCCTTTGTTCCTTAAATCCTCCCTTCCCCGGCCTTACACTTTCCTCCCTTATTTCACCCTTCCAGTTCATTAACTTACCTGCCTCCTCATCCCATCTCCACCAACATTCATTGATTCTTATTTTTCCATATCCTGTCCATACCCTACTGCCTTTTCTCCTTTCCTCGTCAGCGATCTCTTTTATCTTCCATCTCACTTTCCTCTCCTCCCATGTCAAATCATCCTCAATTCTTATCTTTCTACCCTTCAATCTTTTCTTTTTCTCCATTACTTCTCTCTTCTCCTTCCTACTTCCTAACTTCACCACCACCATTCCCCCCTCTTTTCCATACTTCCCTCCTACCATTCTAACCACCTCTATCTTTACTTTAGCAACTATCTTTTCTAAAACTTTTTCCACCCCTTCTCTTGTCTCCCCCTCACCTTCCTCCAAGCTACGGATCACTATATTATTCCTCCTTTCTTCTCTCTCCTTTAACTCCATCTTCCTCCCTATCCCTTTCATTTTATCTACCATTTCCTCATCCATACCCTTCCCTCCTCTTCCCCCTCCCTCTACTAAACTTCCTCCCTCCTTAATCTTTCTCTCTAACTTCCCTTCCATTTCCTGTATCCTCATTTCCAGGCCTTGTATTTTTTCCCTCATCTCCCTCTTCTCCTCCCTCCATTTCTCCTCTCATTTTCCCCATCTCATCGCTAATTCTCCTCATCACTTTCTCCCATCACCCCGAACATTTCTTCCAAATCCTCCCTCCCCAGGCTTCTCCCACATTCCTGTAGCCCCTCCACTTTCTTACTTCTTTTTAAAATCCAATCCTCCTCCTCAATTCCCTCTTCCTCCGTCCCCCCTCTCTTTTCCAAAACTCCTCCAAACATCCCGTACTTCCCCTTCTTTCCTTACTCAACTCCTCTACCTTCTTTGGCCGTCCCACCCTCTTTCTTTCTTCATCCCCCACTAACTTCTTTCCCTCTCCCTCCATTCTTTTCTTTCCCCCTTATTAAATTTACTAAAAATCTTCTATCTATCGCTCCGCCGATTCAACTTGCTCCGTCTCACTCTAATACCTGCTGCCACTTGCGCCTGCGCCTATCTCACGTCGACTGTCTGTCGCCTATCTACTATCTCCTTTATCCCCGCCCAACGCCGGGAGCTCGCGCCTGAGCGACCCTCGCCTTCAACCTCCCGCCGCCTATCTTCTATACACTTTACCACAGGCCCAGCGCCTCGTGCTGACCTCGCTCTCCTACCCGCCACCTAACCTACTATATCTTTTTCCCTCTCGTACTACTCCGTCCTTCTCCCGTTTTCACCTTCCCTTCCCCTCAGCCTTCCTCTCATATACTACAAGCGCCTCCACTCGTACCACACGCTCACAGCTCACTCTTTCCTTCGCTCTTACACCAATTTCTAACACACTCTTACACACCTGTCACTCGCACACAGTCCGGAACCGGAAGCCTACTATTCTATATGTTATAGTATACTTTTTGAACATATATTTTCATATTATAATTATGAAGAGTAGTTTTACAGTTTTTTCATTTATGTGTACTTAGAAAAAGATGTATTAAGTTTTTAGAAATGTACTTCGTTGTATTATGGGACGACTGGTCTGCAATTATACCAGCATCATGGTTAATATTACAAAGTAAATCATTTAAATGGCCACCAAAAGATGAAAATCCAAGTGTTGAATCTATAAAAAGTACGTTACCGGATAAAAATTGGCATATTATTAGTGTTACGTCCAGCGGACTCCACGATTCTTTTCTTTCCCGATACACGAGGCGGCGATAAATTATATTATCATCTGTCAGGCGAGTCGTGCTATTCGGAAACACATGACGAATAAAACCTAGAGAAACAAAACGAAACTAAACAGAACCGTGGTGTTCTAAGCACGTGTCGAACAATCCGCGATGATAAAATATAAAAACGAAAGCGAGTCGGAATATAAACCTTGATAAAAAAAAAAACGAAAACTAGTCGTAGAGTTCGAGACATGTGACGAGCAAGCCACGTTAGCAACAAACTTAACTAAACAAAATCGGGTCCTAGACCGTAGTCTAAGAAAAACAAAAAAAACAAACGGATCAATAAATGTGATTCTCAAACATGTGCGAGGAAGCGATTTCAAAATTTCAAACTACGGCCGACAGACTCGCAAAAACAAACCAATTTAGTACCGAAAGCTAGCGCGATAACTTGAAAGGAAAACGGCTGGTAGCGATAAAACCGATACCACATGTGCTCGCTTGACAGACCGCCCTTACGCAATAAACGCGTCGCAACGGTCGAAAGGGTAAATTAAGTGCCCATCTCACATAAATGCGTTGTCCTTTCCGTTGGGCCGAAATCTGGATGTTTAAACAAAAAAGGGCTCCACCCATGCCGGGGAAATGGAAACTCCTTTTATCAAAAATCGACTCCCTCCAAATCCTATGAGGGCGTCATTAGAAAACTGATTCGCTAAATAGAGATTTCGACTACCCAGCGAAAAGGAGGAGCGAAGGGTTTTAAATACTCGAAACTTGGCTCGAGAGAGCATTACTACTTCTTCTACTCCCATTACTATCACGGTTGCTATTACAGTTACTCTTGAATCTCGCGTCAATTTCAGTGCTAAAGTCCGCAGTTATAGTATTCCACAGCTCGAACATTCAGAGTGCGAATAGAAAATATTAGTTAGTGTGTGTACATTGTGGACCAGCGAGCACATACAAACAATTGGATAACCAATAGCGAGCTAAGACCGAGCCAGGGGCATCCTAGACCCGGGGACCAGTACGTTGTCTGCAACTAAAAACCGGCGCACTCTATAAGCAGTAAGTCAGTTTAACGCGTAGAATTCACTGGTCGGGCTTCCCTCTTTTGAAATAATTTTTGGATTGCGAACAAATATATTTATCAATTATTTAAAATTTAATTCTTATTATTATTCCTTCCCTTTTTGGGATTCCCCCGATGAAATTGTTTTTTGAGAAACTCCCCGTCTATTAATTCCTTAGGTCGCTCAGAGCCTCCTGCTTTACAGCAGCGTAAGCTCGCGATCCTCCTTTACCTCTCACCAGTCGCTCAGAGTCTCCTGCTTTACAGCAGCGCAAGCTCGCGATTCTCCTTTACCTTTCACTCGTCGCTCAGAGTCTCCTGCTTTACAGCAGCGCAAGCTCGCGATTCTCCTTTACCTCTCACTCGTCGCTCAGAGTCTCCTGCTTTACAGCAGCGTAAGCTCGCGATCCTCCTTTACCTCTCACCAGTCGCTCAGAGTCTCCTGCTTTACAGCAGCGCAAGCTCGCGATTCTCCTTTACCTCTCACTCGTCGCTCAGAGTCTCCTGCTTTGTAGCAGCGCAGGCTCGCTATCCTTCTTTATCTCTCACCCGTCGCTCAGGGTCTCCTGCTTTGTAGCAGCGCAGGCTCGCTATCCTTCTTTATCTCTCACCCGTCGCTCAGGGTCTCCTGCTTTGTAGCAGCGCAGGCTCGCTATCCCCCTTTATCTCTCACCCGCCGCTCAGAACTTTCTATTCTCTTGCAATTTCAACCCGCCACCCTTTTTCTTTCTCCCCATCATATCCTCCCCCATACAATATTCGAAAAATTAATATTAATAACAATGATTCGTAACACCTCATTCGACCTCTTCAAGTTTCCGCTTTCCCCTGCCTAAGGTTACTATATATTAACACGTATACATACGTATTCGTTTATATATATGTATATATATATTTATACATATATATATATATATATTGCTCTTCATATACATACATAAAATTTCTAGTCTTCTCATTTTACTTAGATAACTAAATCCAAAAATTGTTTCGCAATCTCGAGAAATTCTTCTCGACAAAGAAAGATACCATTGCCTCTTTCTGTTATTTATTTATTCCGTTTTCTTTACCCGTTTTCCTCAGTGGAAAGACCTAGGCGAAAGTCTAGAAAGATCGCCAGACAGTCGCGTAATCGCCGCAACAGGCAATTAAGGAAACTACTGGCTCGGGCTTCGGCAGAAAACCATTCGGAAAATTCCGCGACTAGTATAAACTCCTCGATTAGAAATAATAACGATTCGACTATAAGTAACAACTCAACGATTAAGCCTAATAACGATCCGTCGACTAGCATAAGCAACGATACCCTAAACAACCACCCACACACATTTTGCCACCCCCGACTTTCTCCCATCTCGTCCCCGGAACGGTCCTGCTCCCCCTCTGTACCCCCCTTTTTCTCTCGCGAAGATTCTCCGTCTCCGAGAGTCCCGATTCCCCCTCCTCCTTCTCCCGAAGACTCTCCGTCTCCGAGAGTCCCGACTCCCCCTCCTCCTTCTCCCGAAGACTCTCCGTCTCCGAGAGTCCCGACTCCCCCTCCTCCTTCTCCCGAAGACTCTCCGTCTCTGAAAGTCCCGACTCCCCCTCCTCCTTCTCCCAAAGATTCTCCGTCTCCGAGAGTTCCTACTCCCCCTCCTCCCTCTCCGCAATCCTCGTGCACTCCCTCAAGATCTCCTTCACCGCTTTTAATTGATTTAGAAGACTCTCCCCCCCTTTCTCCCTCACAATCTCCTGTCCTCGAGTCCCCGAGATCGCCCTCGCCTCCCGTCATAGAACTCGGAGATTCCCCCCTTCCATCACCCTCGCCACCTCCTTCTGAACATGATCCTTCTCCTCGCACCTATCAAAATCTACTGGATTATTGCTTAAGAACCCTCCCTCCATACACGGATCCTCTCCCCGAGGATGCCTTCACCATCGGACCAGGTCCTGTAAATCTTGCCGACCTGAAGAAAATCTTAATTGAATCTCCCCCTGACACCGCAATTCCATGTTTCCATCCCTGCCGCAGATATCCAGTGGCCGTTCCCATCGAATTCTTTTGGCGGATTTATAAACCTTCCACCATTGAATTCGAAGAAATCCCCGATTCCTGACCTCCTGCTTATGCTTAGTTGATGTTTTTTTTTATTTTTATTTGTATAATTTATTGTAACCCGATCGGAGCCTCATTTTAAATATTATAATTTCCCCCACTCTGCTCCGATCGATGACCTCCGCACACATGTAACGCGCACATATACTTACCAACACCTTCATGTAATTTTCTTTTATTATAAAAAATCATACTGTAATCAATACACACATGCATATATACATAGGCATTAATTAAATATAATGAATTTTCTCATAAATTGCGCTTCATTTACTTATTTTGAATAAATTAGATATTTTCCTATTTAATTGAATGATAATTATTATTTCCCGCACTCTCTCCTGAACTCCAAAATCGCACAGGGTCCCATCCCGCGCAAAAGAGATTAAATTGTCTTGCCAAAAAGGGACCATCGAGCGAACGGGGCCTTTTAACAGCGTAAAAGCGACCTGTTCGGTCGTTGACCTGCTTGGGGCCTCCGCACGTTCGCTCGCCTCGAAACCACGTACGGTCCGGCATTGTTCGAGGTAAGTTTTGTTTGCGTCCTTCCGTTGACTCTCCCTTACGAGTCTGGACGTAACAATTAGTTACAAAAAGTACTTAGGACCTTTTGGTAAATATTATCTATTTATAATTTATTATAACATATTTATTTATTTATTATTTAAATATATTACGTTATTAAAATATAGTTTCTTAAATATACATTAACATATAAATTACTCATCTCATTTTTAATTTTTCAAGGTACGTACAAGGAAGCTAGAGATTTTGAGATCGAATCAATAAATATATCTACTAATGATGAAGAAACTTTAACAGATATCAGGGATAAAATACATAATAATGCATCTTCATATAGAAGAAAAATTACGAAACCATTTCGTTATTGTATTTCTTCCTCATCGGAAAAAGAAAATGAAAATAAAGATTTAGGTAAGCATTAAGTTATTTAATCGATTAAAAATATTAACTAAAAATAAAATAATTCAATATTTATGTTCAATATTTATTTCAATATTCATTATTGTATTTTCATAATATATATTTACTTTTTTAAAATAGATAATACAGCTAGGAAAAAGGCTAAAAAATTATCAACTTCCCAGAAAAGGAAAGAAACACCAGTATTAAGTGAATCCAGATCAACGGAAAATATCTGTACGTATTAATTTACTTTTATTTCGAAAATATTTAAAAATATTAATATAAAACTAAAAAATTTAAATAGGTATTCCAAAACCTCCTACAAACTATAAGGCAACAAGGAAAAATGGAGATAACAAAGGTACGTGCTTAACAAAACTAGAAGACAAATTATCGAAAAAAGTAGTAATATATTTTTTTTAATTGCAAGTGTAACAGTTAAAGTAGTAGGATTAATAAGATATTTTCAATTTCATAAAATTTTCTGTATTTTATTGTGAGAATTTCGGAAATAGTAATAAATATAGAACATTAGCAAATACAATTTATATACAAAAATTAAAACATTTTTAATAAAAATTCTAAATTTCTAGATTCTAACAAAGAAGAAACAAATGAAGAAATAAATAACCAAGTTTTATATTTGGATAGTTCACAACTATCTGAAAGAACTAATGTTATTTTAAAAGATTGTTATGAAAATTACAAAACCACAAAAAAAGGTATTAAAGAATAAATATAATTTTATGATGGTTTTACTGAGACTAGACTGTTATTTATAAGGTTAATTTCCTTTAATCAGGAACAACCACACAATATATTTGATAACTGAATTATAATTTATTATCTTTATCGCATGCAACTCGTGTACGTGCGTCTTTGTCCTTTCTTCTACAGTCATATATATATATATATATCGATATCGACCTATCGACTTAACTTAACCTAATCGCAATTCTATTACAAAATCGATAAACTAAAGTCTTTATTAAATACGAAATAAACTTAATCTGAGAATGGCATTATTTCTCAACATAGACATTTTTTTAAAATTAATTAGCATACAAATCTAAATTATATTAATTGAATTGATTTTTATTAAAAATAAAAGAAACTTAATTTTATTATTGTGTATAATTCTTAATTGTGAATGAATATTGTAGATGAGAGTTCAATTGCAAATCCAGTGAGTTCTGAAAATGAAGCTGAAGGGATGGAATTAAACTTGGAAAACACTATTCTGGAAGCGGAGAATATAAGTGAGTTGTAAAGCATTATTTATATTTATATTTCTTATTTTCTCTTGTATTTTTTTTAATATTTCTATTTATATTTTTCAAACATTTATATTTATTTATATTTTCTATGGACATAACAAGTCTATTTAAGGATGCATTGTAATACTTTTCCATAATGTTAAAATATTTTTCTTTTTTTTCATCTATAATTTTTTTTCTATTTATTTTTTATTATTTCTATGCATTTCTTTTTATTTTGATTATTTTGCTAATTATAAAAGATTTGTTTATATTTTCAATAAATATTGGTTTTTTAATGTGTAAACATGGAATTTGCAATGATTTTTAATTATAGAATGAATATAAATATAAAAACCATTTTACATCTTCATTTTACTATTTATATATTATTTATTTTTTTATTGATTTCTGTAAATATATATACTCTATCAGTAAAGTTATAATATCGTATACCAGGAGCTAAAAAACAATTAATAATAAAATTAGATTTTATCTGGATGGTGAATATGTTAAATTATGGAATATTTATTTAAATTCACATATGGAATTTTATATACTTAAACATTTTAATTTTTTTATGATTTTAATAGATGTCCCAATACAAGATGTACCTTTACAAGAATTTAATGAACAAACAGTTGAAAACAATAATAAACAAAAAGGAGACTCTCACAATGAATTATGTTGTAGTAAGTGTGAGAATAAATTTTTAGTATAATTCATATTTTATATATTATAATTTAACTATATTTATAGAATGAGGCAATAATCAGTGCCACTTTGAATATCTTCGAAACTATGAGAATAGGAGAAAAATTTGTTTAATATATTACATGCTGCAGAAGTAATTAATGGTAGCGCTTTTTATTTCTTTTTATAAACACTTGTGATATGTACTCATAAGATGACCGCTTCTGTAACATGTAATTTCTGAAAAACAAATTTTTCTCCTTCCATCTTTTCGAAGATATTCAAGATGATAATAGTTATTTCTTTTCTTTGCATATTAATTATATATATATATATATATATATGTATTGTTTTTGTTTAAATAGGAGTTTGTCAGAATGACATTAAAAAAATTACAAGATTGTTGATTACAATTCAACAATTATTGTTAGATATAAATAATACACATTCTGTACAAGAGAATAATACAACCAATTTTAATTTACCGATTGAAACACCTGAAGCGTAAGAAGAATTCAATAAATTACTAACGCAAGACTCCATATCTTTATTGCAATATGTAAGTATTCTATCAATTAAATTTAAAAAATTAAAATATGTATCTTTATATGTGTACTTAAATTAAATCTTTTTCCAGAAAAAAATAATTAAAAGCGCGGGAGGAAAAAATGCGGAACAGCACGTAAGAAATGTTTTAAAATTTACTTTGACTGATCACCTGGCGTACAAGTTGTCATGGACAGGGCAAAAGAATACAATACAAACAAGATTCATGAAATTTGTTGACGTTATTATCGGTAATTTTGTTTTCTTATATATTTTTTTTATATAACTTTTATATAACACGCGATTCAAACCCGAAAATTAATGCCAATAAATTATTAATAATGTTATTATTTTTTATATTTATTTTTATTTAAAAAATTATTTTATTAAATTAATTAAATTAATTTTGATTTTTTTCAGAAATAATCGTCAGTATTAATGGAAATAGTATTTCTTCCCACTCCGTCCAAACAGTTATTAAAAACTGGTTACAGCATGCCGGAGACCGTATTAACCAAAGCTTAAAACGACATGAAAAAAAAACGTAATCTATATATTATATAGAAACATATTGCGTATTAACAACCCAGCAAACACAGATATACTGTATAGTGTTTATTTTAGTTTTTTCTCTTATATACGTATAACATGTAACTAACATGCATGTACATGTAATGGCTCTGGCAGACCAGCGTGATTTCGTCGCACGCGATGCGCGATATCCAATGAGCGTACTGCTTTTCAAAAAAAGTTCTACGTTCATTGGATATCGCGCGTCGCGTGCGACGAAATCGCGCTGGTCTGCCAGAGTCATAACATGCATGTTAGTTACGTACGTGTTCTACAGTATAGTTATATATCTGTGTTTGCTGGGATATAACATATGTAAAACGAATCTATATATTATATAGAAACATATTGCGTATTAACATCCCAGCAAACACAGATATACTGTATAATATATGTTTATTTTAGTTTTTTCTCTTATATACGTATAACATGTAATTAACATATGCATGTACATGTAACATGCATGTTAGTTACGTACGTGTTCTACAGTAGATATATATCTGTTTGCTGGGATATATATATACATGTATATATACATATATATATATATATATATATATATATATATATATGTATATATATATATAAAACAAATTGATATAAAACAACATATTTATGTTATGAATATATAACTTATATATGTAACACACATTACAATATGTATTACAATAAAAAAGTTATATATATAATTGTATTATTATTTTTTAATATAATAATAAATTACGTAAAAGTAAAATATATATATATACTATAAATAACAATTCATAATAATAACAATTTTTTGATATTTTTAAGAAGTCAATTTCTAGTATTCTTTTAGATATCATTTATGTGATATCTGTTTTTCCTCTAAAACTGACGCATTGGAGGACTTATTGTCATCATTATGTTATCTTCAAGATAGTAATGTCGGACGTCCAACTCTCAAACCTGAGTATTTAAAGAGCTCTTTTTGATAACATAATGCTCACTGGGATTACTTAGTGTATGTGTGTTATATATTAGTTGATTGAATAGTTAAACAATTTGTACTTACGTGTCCAATGTATTTCTGCAATTTCTTTCCACGTATTCTCTTTCATTAATGAATCTTTATAATTTGATGATGATTTGTTATATAAATGAGGATAACTTTGAACCAAATTGATTAATAATGCATCTCCTACGTATGATATCATATCAGTTTCTTCATTATTCGTTAATACGGTTTCGTTTTGCCTTGAATGAAATGTATTTGTTGAAGTATACATATGATCTTGCTGCATTTTGACTGTAGATACTAAAAAAATATAAAAATAATGTTTGTAAGAAGATTTGAGAGAAATATGTAATAAAATTTTATTTTTACTATTGGGAGATATATATCAACAAATTTTAAGAGGAAAAGAAAAGAGTTAAAAAAATATAAAAAAAGCACAATATGATAAATTAAAAAATACAAAATACAGAAAACATGCAATAACAACTTCCACTTATACTCAATATTTGCATACATACTTATAAACAACTTATAAAAATATTAATAATCTGCTTATTATACACATATAATAAAAATATCAATAAATAATAACCTAAATTTTTCTTCAATAAGTATTTCCACAATCGACGTGAATTTGATATACTATAGATGTGCCACCAACTAGTTGGTTTGACTATCCACACATATGCACAAAGTGTACGTGAAAAATTTCATCATATCTATCGTCTTCTAGAATACATAAAGCTAAAGCAATATTCTGATTGGTTCTTCAGCTTACGTTTACGTTTATGGTTAAGGCAATTCATGTGCGAAAGCCTTAAGCAAATTGACCAATCACAGTGAGCAGTAACGCGAGCGTAATCGTAATCGCAAGGCCGTAACCGTAGTCGTTAGATTTCCGGGTAATTATGCCGGGTATTATGGTCGACCTCACCGAGTTCATTGACCTTGACATATCTTGTCAAGGTCACTGTCCTGAATAAGTATCAAAAGGTTATAAGCGTCGCTCGTTGTTTATTGAAAAGTTATTAACAAAAAAAGTTTATTAAGTATAACGTAATTTTTCTGACACCATGTACATTTAATAGAGTGTACCTTACCAGATTTATTTATTTATGTGTAGCAAATCGAATGCGTAGCGGGAAAGGGGCTCCGTTCCCGGCGGAGCCCCTTCCCCTGCACCCCCACCCGAAAAAACTAACCTAACCCAATCCATGTCCGAAGAATGAATCTTTATTTTAAGTAATAATTCACCCTTCGGCATATGTAAAAGGAGCTCCACCTTTCCCATTATTTTTCAAAATAATTCTTTGACGTATACGAGGGTAGTTCGAAAAGTTCTCGGCCTGACACAGAAATAGTGCCACAACACTTTAATTGCTATAATTTCTAACAAGTTTGATTCTACAGAGGACATACCACAATGTTTCAAACAGATTCGTTCGACAGTTTGTTTGTTGTGCTTGAGTAAAACGGGCAAGGTTTGATACTTCTCGAAAAAATGGATAAAATCGAATGTCGCGCAGTCATAAAATATTTTGTTTTAAAAGGACTAACACCAACAGAAATAAAAAACGAGCTGGATTCTACTTTGGGAGACTCTTCTCCATCATTTTCAACAGTGAAGAAATGGACTGCTGAATTTAAACGTGGTCGTTCATCCATCTTTGACGATGAACGTTCAGGCCGCCCAAAAACCGCCACGACTGAGGAAATCATCGAAAAAATCCACGATAGCGTGTTAAATGATCAACGAGTGAAAGTGCGTGAGCTTTCTAACATTGCAAACATTTCACTAGATCGTGTTCACAACATCTTACACGAACATTTGCATATGAGAAAGCTCTCAGCGCGATGGGTGCCGCGTTTGCTGACGGTAGATCAGAAACGCATTCGAATGAACATTTCTCAAGAGTGTTTGGACATGTTTAAACGCAATTCAACTGAGTTTTTGAGACGATTTATTACGGTCGATGAAACATGGATTCATCATTACACGCCGGAGACGAAACAACAATCCAAACAATGGGTGGAAGCAGGTGGAAGTGCTCCAAAGAAGGCAAAAACAGTTCCGTCAGCCGGAAAGATGACGGCGACTGTTTTTTGGGATACGCAAGGTGTGGTGCTCGTAGACTATTTAGAAAAAAGCAAAACCATCAATGGAGAGTATTATGCAGCACTGCTGGAACAACTGAACGATGCTATTAAAAACAAACGTCCTCATTTGGCAAAGAAAAAAGTGCTTTTCCATCATGACAGTGCACCTGCTCACACGTCTTCAATTGCAGTTGCAAAACTTCATGAATTGCGTTTCGAA
The DNA here is from genome assembly GCA_963971435.1 of Lasius platythorax. Taxonomy (NCBI): domain Eukaryota; kingdom Metazoa; phylum Arthropoda; class Insecta; order Hymenoptera; family Formicidae; genus Lasius; species Lasius platythorax. The sequence continues at coordinate 2,994,422 of OZ020547.1, read as the reverse complement.
TTGCTACCACACGCACCGTACTCACCGGATTTAGCCCCCAGTGACTTTTTTTTGTTCCCGAACATGAAGAAATGGCTCGCTGGAAAAAAATTCACGTCAAATGCGGAGGTCATCGTTGAGACGAATGCTTATTTTGAAAAGTTAGGCAAATCGTATTATACTGAGGGTATAAAGAAATTAGAATATCGTTGGTCTAAATGTATTGAGTTAAAAGGGGACTATGTTGAAAAATAAAAAAGAATTTTGCCGAAAATCATGTGTTTTCTTTGTCAGGCCGAGAACTTTTCGAACTACCCTCGTATACACTAGGGTGGTCCTTATTTTTCAACTTTGTTTTTTTAAAGGTCTCACCCCCTAAGTGTTTTCCAACTTACCTAAAACTAACGCCAGAAAATATTCGGGTCATTCGCATAATTATAACTGGTGCCCCAGAGGCTGTGAACGTCGTCATTTATATAAAAAATTACTATTTTTCCACAAATTTAATGAAAACTATTAAACACGATATTATGCAAGTAAATAATACAAATATACACTAAAACAGAGTTTTAAATAGCTCGCCAACACGTAGGAGTCACGATAGAGAACATCTCAAGACGATTTTACGCATATTTTACGAGCTTGTTACAGCTAACATAAAATAATTTTGTACACAATTTAACGTGTAAAAATATTATATTTTAATATTTTATCTATATTTACATCTTAAAAAAGAAAATTTGTTAAATATTAAGCTCTGCATTTTTGCTTTCTATGGTATTTTATAAAACAATCGCCAAGATGCATCCTCAGCTTCTCGGGGCAAGTATCGCAATAATATCTTGTTTACATACATAAAGATAAAGAGCTTAAGAACCCACTCACGAAGCGATATTGCCATGAACGCTTCGAGCTTCAAAAAAATCAAACATAAATAAACATTGTCGCCTCTCAGTCGCCACTCGAGTTGCCGCATCAAACCAAGTGGCGCTCGAGAGTCGCCTTTCGAGCAAAAAGGGATAGTTATCATAGTCAGTAATTGCGTTGTCTTTCACACGAAGTGATAGCACGCGGATTGTTAAAAATGGCACTAAAAAGTAAACTTCGCAATAATATATATTCGATTGTAATTGAAACAAATCAAATAATAGGTAACAAATTACCTTCTAATAAACAAGTACTTCAAGTGTTATTTTATAATATAAGATGTGTAAAATTAAGCCTCCACGAAAGTGCTCGTTTAATATTTTCTGAAACTGTAATTTTTGGCAAAAAGCACGAATACTATTTAGAGAAACTCAGCACTGCATTGCTAAAGTAGAAGCCTTGTATATTGAATGGAGAAGTCTTACAAAACATGCTAAAAGGAAGAGCAAAACACAGGAGCAAAAAGAATACAATTTTAAAGAAAAAATGGAGGACCTATTTGATATTGCTCACGCCAATGCCTTGGAAATTATCAAAATAGAAGAAGACAGACAATTTCTTATCTCCCAGAGGCAGAAAGGAAGAATTGGTGTTATAAGGGGCATTGATAAAAAAACTGCTGAAAAGGAAGAAAGAGTCCTAAAACATTTAAGTGCAGAAGAAGAGCGACGAAAAAAATTTAAGAAAGATACAAAAATGAGTGAAAAAATGGATATAGAAGAGTGTTAGTAAAAAACATTTTTAAGTTAATAGTCTTCATGTTTTGGCAGTTTGGCACACATAATCATTAAATATCTCATAAGTTATTTATTATGCTGCGAAAAAGAGAAAACATTTCCTAATAACGTAACAAAAATGCACTTTTGAAATTTGTATCTTTTGTTCAATTATTACATTTCTAATGCAGTATTTTTTCTTATGCTTTCAAAAGGTTTTTGTTTTAGTGTCAGATTCGTTTGAAAATGAGATTTCATTTGAAGATAACACTGACGAAACATTTTGTCCTACAAATCAGCCAGATCCATTTAAACCACTGAAACGTGGAAACATTAATTTTATTAACACCAAGTTGGTAGCAGCTCTTGATAAATGCAAATTAAGTGACAGAAACTCTGTCCACATTTTAATGGTTACTGCAGAAGCTTTGGGACACAAAACTGAAGATATAGTTATAAATCGAACTTCAATACGTCGATGCCGCCAAAAGCTTCGGGTCGAGCGTACTTCGATATTAAAAAATCAACATCTGATCAACGTTACATTTAGAATTCGCTGTCGTCCATTGGGATGGAAAGCTTCTTCCAGCTATAACTAGAAACGAGAGGGTTGACAGGCTTCCAGTAATTATTTCTGCTAACGGACAAGAGCATCTTTTGGGAGTCCCTCAATTGGCTTCTAGCAGTGGAGAAGATATGGCAGCAGCTATTTACAACTTGCTTGCTGAAAATCAACTTTTGAATACAGTCGAAGCCTTGTGCTGTGACACCACTGCATCAAATACTGGAAGAATAAAAGGTGCTTGCGTTTTGTTAGAACGAAAACTGGAAAAAGATCTCTTATATTTACCTTGCAGACACCATATATAGGAATTGATTTTAAAGTCCGCTTTTGAAGTGTGCATTGCTACGTCGTCTGGACCCGAAGCAGGATTATTTAAACGTTTTCAACAAGCCTGGGCCAATATAGATGTTTCTAAATATACAATTGGAATTGACGATCAATTTGTTATGAACAGTATCGGCAAAGACATAGAGATTGCGCTTCATTTTGCCAAAGAACAAGTTGTTATTCAACAGACAAGAGACGACTATAAAGAGCTTCTGCAGTTAGTTATTATCTTTTTAGGCAGGCAGGAAGCGAAAGCAATTAAATTTCGATTACCTGGTGCTTTTCACCATGCCAGATGGATGGCGAAAGCTATTTATTGCTTGAAAATATTTATTTTTCGAAATGAATTTAATTTGAATCGGCAGGAATTGCAAGGATTGAGGGATATTTGTATATTTATTGTAAAGAGATACATAAAAGCTTGGTATAATGCTCCTTTAGCCTGCAAAGCACCATTCCAAGATTTGATGTTTTTAAAGGACCTTTATTTTTACAATAAAATAAATGAAAAGATTTCCCAAGCAACAACAAAAAAATTTTGTGGTCATTTATGGTATCTTACCAAAGAAAGTGGCTTTAGCATTTTTTGATAATACAATTCCTTTCGAGCAGAGAGTAAAGATGGCCAAAGCATTTAAAGACAAAGAATCAAATAATTGTGACTCCAAGCGTTTAAATTTTCATTTTAATGAAATGACCGAATTTACACACAAAGAATTACATAACTTTGTGTCAAAAAGCACATCCAATTTTTTTAAGCGGTTTAAAATATCATCCGATTTTATTGCTCGTGATCCTGCGCTCTGGCATTCTCTTCATGATTATCAACATGGTCTTACAGTCGTCAGAAACCTTACAGTTGTCAATGATATCGCAGAAAGAGGTGTGAAGCTTATGGAAGAATACAACAATATTATAACCCAAGATAAAGAGCAAAAACAATACCTATTGCAAATCGTAAAAGACTATCGGAGCCATTTTCCATCTTGTCAAAGCATTCATTATCAAAAAGATATTAAATCTTTTAATAAATCTAATAATAAAAATTATTATAATTTAATGTAATAAAAGCTTGTTTTTAGTGATTAAGCTGTTCTAGGCTTTATTTTAGTTGTTCCTACTCCTAAATAATAATCCTAAATATCATATTTACTCCTTAATTTTATTTTAAATTTAAACAAAATTAATAAAAGTGTTATTGTGAAAATTTAGGAATTAACAAATTTATTTAAATTTTCGCCCTGCTTGGGGCACGTGTTAGGATTGAAAAAAATTTCAAAATTTTTACCAGTTACTTACTAGCCCAAAAGGAAACAAAATAGGGGGTGAGACTTATAGAAATATAAAATTTTTTTTATAGGTATAAGCTAAGGACCACCCTAATATACACGATATATTTTCTTAAATATTAAGTGGTAAAATTCTTGAAAAACTATTTACCTTGAATAATGCCTCAGGAAATGGGTTGGGTTAGGTTAGTTTTTTTGAGGGAATGCAGGGGAAGGGCGGAGCCTCCCCCGTTCACGCATTCGATTGGGTGACCTCCGTTTGGACACGTAACGATTGGACACCGCTCGATTGGACACGCACTATTGGACACGTTTTATTGGACACTGCTCGATTAGACACCGCTTGATTGGAAACCGCACGACTGGACACGCACATTGCACGATTGGACACGGCACGATTGGACACGGCACGATTGGACACTGCACGATTAGACACGGCACGATTTGACACCGCACGATTGGACACCGCACGATTGGACACCGCACAATTGGACATCGCACAATCTGTCATACCGACAACATGCAGCGACACGAGTATGTTCTGTGGTCACATGCGTATTCGTTTTCGTTAAAATGCAACAAATGTGAAAATTATAAACCCATGTGGAATCCCAGTTTGCGTTGCAAAGTACACGCACAGACTGCATCCCCCACCCCCGCCCCTCGCCCCCTTTACAAACCCATGTGGAATTGTACTTTGTACTTTACAATACAAGCGGTGTCCAATCGTGCGGTGTCCAATCGTGCGGTGTCCAATCGTGCGATGTCCAATCGTGCGGTGTCCAATCGTGCGGTGTCCAATCGTGCCGTGTCCAATTGTGCAATGTACGTGTCCAATCGTGCAGTGTCCAATCGTGCAATGTGCGTGTCCAATCGTGCAGTGTCCAATCGAGCGGTGTCCAATCGAGCAGTGTCCAATAAAACGTGTCCAATAGTGCGTGTCCAATCGAGCGGTGTTCAATCGTTACGTGTCCAAACGGGATACGCCCCATTCGATTTACTACACATAAATAAACGAATCTGCTAAAAATACATTTTATACAATGTACATGTCTGAAAAATACATATAATTCGTGGAAATTCTTTTGTTAATAACTTTTTAATAAACAACGAGCGACGGCTAAAACCTTTTGATACTTACTCAGGACAGTGACTTTGACAAAGTATGTCAAGATCATTGTAATCAGTGAGGTCGCCCCTAATATGCATAATTACCGATTTGCGTCACGTTAAAATTTTACAGTTAGCGTCTGACGGTCAACCAATAAGAAAGCAATCTTAAATCTATATTTTATTTGGCGGTTATTTTGTTTTCAGAACAACCACTAAATAAAATATAGGTTATGTGATTGCTTTTCTAATGTGACGGAACCTTGTAATTACGGGCACGATTACGATAACTTTGGCCCCTCGAAACGTAAATGATTTTCGGAGGCATTTTTGACGAGGAACACGGGAAAAATAGTTAAAAAATTCTATCATCAATATTCATGATAGTTATTAACAAAAGACTTTGCACAAAATATATGTAGGTAATTATTTACTATTAGAGGGGCACTTCAGAACGACCTTGAACTTGACATATGTTGTCAAGGTCATGACCTTGTGTAACATTCAAAGGTTTTAACCGTCGGTCATTGTATATTAAAAAGTTATTAACAAAAAAAGTTTACTTGCTCTAATGTCGGTTTAATATTATCGTTATTATACTTCTATGTTCTTACAATTCCACATGGGTTTGCAACTTTCCATGCGAAGCAAGGTCCACCCCCATTATCCTCTGCTTTCAGTGCGAAACGAGGTCTATGTTCTTACAATTTCATATGGATTTGCAACTTTCCACGCGAAGCAAGGTTCACCCCCATCATCCCCTGCTTTCAGGGCGAAACGAGGTCTATGTTTTTACAATTCTACATAGGTTTGCAACTTTCTATGCAATTTATTAAATAAACTTTCTTTATTAATAACTTTACTGTTTAATGAGAAATGTTCGTAAATGAGAAAAATGCTCGTTTCAATATCAGGTAGTAGTATGAAATTATCGATCGGGATTATGCGGAAGGTCTCGTTCTCGAGATCACTATAAGACAACCAAGTTGTACCCCTAGTTAGCGCACGTATCGCCACAATCTTCAGTTCTCGTTCAACTAAAGCGCTGCTCTGCAGCTCCTACTGGCCTCGCATCGCCCTCTAGTCTTCATAACGTTTAAAGTATCAATTCTGGGTGGTAGATTATTCTTTTTATTACTAAAAAATAAGATGCACTCAATTGGGTGGGTAGTGATCTTCTCGAACGAGACCTTCCGCATAATCCCGATTGAACGAGCCCGCCGAAGACAGGCTCGTTCGATCGCTCGATTATGCCTCATGTCTCGTTCTCGAGATCACTATAAGACAACCAAGTAGATGTTCAGAGCTAGATAATTAAAGTATTTCTATATATATATGTACTTTTATTAACGCACTTATATAGTGACAATATAATCCTTTATACTCTGACAAACCATATAATGTATATTATATTTTATTTTTAAAGAAACTTCTTATTTTTCTAATATTGCTTCTGCAAACGAACTTTTCTTACTCATTATCGGTCTATTATAGAATTTATCAAATACCCTTGAATTTTCCGACCATCTAGCTAGACTTTTAATTATCTTTATGTTTACTCCTTTTTTCTATGCCGCTGATGTCAAAACATGACGAATACTGTGTGGTGAATATTCCTTTCCTGTGCCACAACTGGCTAGGAAGGTTCGTATCCATCTACTAATGGTGTCTTTGTAGCCTTCTTGTACGGACTCCTTGTGGTTAATAGTAAATTATCACAATCGCTTCTCAGCTCGTTGGTTACTAGTAGATATCTTTCTAATGTGTTTGCAACGCAAAGCGCTGGCTTAGTCTCCAACTTTGGTATCACTAGTAAAAGCTGATATGCCCCTGGCCTTGTCACTTTCATCTTATCCAGAATTTTTATTTCATATCCTTTTTTAGTTTTTCTTATATTGCTCACTTTTATTAGAGATAGCGTCTGCTTTCGATGTGCCGTCACTAAAGCTAATGATATTATTAATTTGTTCGTTAACTCAGTTAAACTTAAACTCTCCAGCGGAAACAGTTTCTCCAACTCTTGTAATACCGGCTCCAAATCATATATTTCTTCATACTTAGGCTTCGTAGGTTTATTGTTGAAGATCTCTTTCACACACATTAGCCTTACTACCATAGGACTTTTCCCTATTTTGTCTCATGTAATTAAAGATAAAGCTGATCTATACGTGTTAAGTGTCCCATACGAAGACCCTTGTATGAATTTATCGGTGAGCCACTCAATGACCTGCTCCACTTGTGGATTAAATGTGTCGTACTCCTTTGTAGCACAAAATCTGGCCCAATCACATATCGGTTTAAGATACTGTTTTAACGTTGCTTTCGATATCGACTGTAGAAGCAATTCTATCGCTCGTTCATTAATTTTTAACCTGCCGTATGTCTTCCTGATAATAGCCCGGCCATCAGTCTCATTTTCATAGCCACAGGATGATAAACCTTCCTACAAGCAGATAACAAGATATCATTACTCGGTTCAAACAGTAGCGGCGGTGTTACCAACATGGAATTCCATAAGTGATACCATGGCTGAGACCTCTAATCAGGGACAACTAAGATACCTTGCGCTTGGTCTTGTTGAATCTTTCTTAAAACTCTAAGAATCAAGGCAAATGGCGGAAATGCGTAAAACTTGTAGTTTGTCCATTCCAATGTAAATACGTCTACGCAGAAAGCTTCTGGATCGTGATGCCATGAACAAAATCTAGTATATTTCTTATTTATTCTTGATGCGAATAAATCGATTTCCGGGTAACTCCATCGACTAATAATATTTTGAAAAGCCCAGGGCGCTAGCTCCCATTCTGTATCTATATTAACTATTCTTGAAGCCCAATCCGCTTCAACATTCTCCTTAGATGCTATGTATGATGCAAATAACCATAGTTTACGTTCTTCACACCATTGCCATATCTTTCTTGTTATCGCGTTCAATTTCGGGTACTTCATGCCTCCCATTCTATTAATATATGATACAGCCGTAGTATTATCGATCCGCAACAGTATTTCACAATTCTGCTTATCTGCAGCAAAGCAAGTTAATCCAAAAAATGCTGCTTTTAGTTCTAAATAATTTATATGCTGTGTACGTTTTGTCTGGTCCCAAGCTCCATACGTCACTTCTCCGTTGCATGCAGCACCACAACCTGTTGTTGAAACGTCTGAAAAAATTTCCAACTCAAATTTTTGTTGCTTTATTGGGTTTATCGAATTCTTAATATTCCCTTCCCACCAATCGAGATCTGCTGATAGAAAAGAAGGGATCTTCATTTGTCTTTCGTAGTCATCGTTGTTCTTTAATAACGCTAAATATTTTATCCTTTCCAAACCATTTATATATAGCCATCCATATTGTACAGCTGGACACGCTGCTGTGATACGACCTACTAACTATGCAAATTCTCTAATGCTGCATGATCTTAATTTCCTCAATTCCTTAATTGATTGAATTATTTGTCCACGTTTGACCTCTGGTAATTCCAGTGTATTCTTTATAGAGTCCAAAATAAACCCTAAAAACTGACACTTAGTGTTCGGCACCAAGCAACTTTTTTCTTCATTACTTACAAAACCTAAGCTTTCCAGTGTCTGCTTAGTAACTTCAATATTTTCCGCGCATTTTTCTTTTGTCTTGCCGAAGCATAGCCAATTATCCAAGTAAACAACTGATAGTAATCCTCTTTCTCTGAGTACGTTTATCACCGGCTTCATTATTTTAGTATACAGCCAAGGCGCTACACTGAGCCCAAATGGTACGCAGGACTATTCGTAAATTTGTCCTCTCCATCTAAATCGTAAAAATTTACGACAACTTCTATGTATAGGGATCAAGAAATATGCATTTTTCGAATCCAGGCTCGCCATATAACCTCCTCGTGGCAATAATCTTATTGCCGTTCAAATATCCTCCATTTTAAAATGTTCTGTAGCGATAAATTTATTTAGTTGTTTCAAATTTAATACAAACCTTTGCTTGCCATTTAATTTAGGCACCAAAAAATATGTAGATAGAAATTGGTTCTTGCAAGGCCTCACTCTTCTGATCGCTCCTTTAATCATTAAGGTGTTCATCGTATCCTGTATGTATAACTCGTCTCTTTTATCTGTATCTGTTTATTGTATATCCCCTTAGGGTTTACAAGGCGCTTTTTCCAAGGAGCGTACCCGAACCTTTTACAACAAAATATTTCCCTCTCCCCAGCGTCCTGGCCATTAGCAATCTTCACATACTAAATGCCCCCCTCCCCTCCCCCTCGGCCCTCTTCCCACCCATTCCACTCTTGATCTCTTCCATTTCTCCTCAGATTTTCCTCTCTCTCCTCTCCTTCTTCCTTCTCTCCAGATTCCACTCTTTCTCCACTTCCTTTCTTTGTCCCCCTCCTTCATATGTTCCCCTCGTGTCACTTCCTTTTCCCGCTAGTCCTTTCCTCTGCAAAATATAAAAAGCAAAAACATATTATACCCTCCTTCTCTATCTCTTATCGACCTTCATCTTAACCCTCCCCCTCCTTCCTTTCCATCCTTGCTCTCATTTCCCTCGTATCCCCCCAGCTCTCCCCCTCTTCTCCCCCTCCATTCCCTTCTTTCCACCCTTGGTCTTCTGTTATCACATTCTACCCAATTCCCCCTACTCCTCTCTAGCCTCTCCCTTTCCTTCTCTCCCATATCTTCCCTCCCTCTTTCCTCCCTTACCCTTCCCTATCCTCCTCTCCCTATCTTCCCCCTCCATCCAATTCCTTTTTTCTTCGTTCCATCTCCACTTCCTTCCCTCTATCCAAATTCTTCTATTGTCCGCCACGACCTTTCTTCCTCTTCTTCTTTCCATCCTCGCCTTCTCTCCAATTCTCCATCTTAATTTCCTCTCCTCTCTTGTTAGGTCTTCGTCCACCGATATCTCCCATCTTCTATTTATTTCTACGCTCCTCTCCAGTAGTTCATCCCTGTCCCTCTCCTTTTCCAACACCATTAATATTATTATCTTTCCTCCTTTTCCTATCCATTCTTCTACCCCTCGTGCTTCTACTTTTCTTCCCAGTATCCTTTCTGCTATCCTTGTCGTCAACTTTCTTCTTTCAAACGGACTATCACTTTCTATTTTTCTCCAAATTACGTTTCTCTTTCTTCTTTCCCTTCTTACTTGTTCTTCCTTCTTCTCTCTCTCTCTGCTCTCTCCCTCTCTCTCTCCTCTCTTTTTCTCTTTTGCTTATCTACTCGCTCCTCCAATCCATACTTCCATACTCCAATCCTCTTCTCCATACTTCCTCATCTTCTCCGTCTTCTTCCTCTTTTTCTTCCTCGACACTGCTCCATTAACTTCTCCTCTCCCTTTTCCCTTTTCCCACCTCACTTCCCCTTTCCGTATTATCTTCTTCCTCTCCCTCCGACTCCACCCTCCTAACCTTTCTCTCTATCTTCTTCCCAGGCCCTCCCCCCTCTTTATCCACCCCATCCTCTTCCCCTTCCCACGACTCATCACTTCTCCCCCATCTCCTTTTTTCCCCCATTTGTTCCCGCCTCATCTCCTCTTACTTCCTTATTTTCTTTCCATCCCTCTATACCCGCTCTCCTCCCCCCTCTATCCCCTTTCCTTCCCTCGATCCCCGTTCTCTTAGCCTCTCCCCCTATCCTCTTCCCTAAAAGCTTTTCTCCCCTTTCCGTTCCCCCTTCTTCCTCCTTCCTCTTCTTACTGTTTTTCTCTTCTTCCTGTTCCTCCTTCCTTGTCTTCTTCCCAGCCCCCCTATCTCTCTTCTCTTTTCCCTCCCTTTCCTCTTCTCTCTTCTTAGCGTCCTGTCTTTCACTCCCCCTCGCTCCTCCCTCTTCCCTCGTATCCTTTATCTCGTCCTTGCCCCTCTCTTCCTCATCCTTCTCTTCTCTTCCCTCCTCTCTCTTCTCCGTAACGTGCTTCCTCTCTTCTTTTTCTTCCCTCTCGTCCTTCGTTCCCTTCGCCGCCTCCTTTTCTTCCTTTTCTCCTTTAACCTCAATCAAGCTCTCACTCTCGCTCTCACTCCTCTCCCATCTCATTCCTTTCACCCCCTTCACTCTTAGCAACCTTATCTCTTTTCTGATTCTTCTCAACTCCTTCACTATTTCCTCCAACCAGTTCATCTTTCTCTCTTCTCACAACACTGGTCTTTTCGCTCACTAATCTCTTTACCGCCTATCTATCACCGTGTCCCGTATTCCGTACTCTCAGCTGATCCGCTGCTACATGTGGTCCGCGCACGTGGCCCGTCAGCCTACCCGCAGCGCCATCACCTGTATCCTTGTCATCTGAGAAGCCTCCATTTGCGCACAGTACAATTACACACGCTGCAATTGCCCACCGTGCTATTAGACACATGAAGTTGCGCACAGTTCTTTGCGCACAGTTCTTTTGCGCACAGTTCTTTTACACAGTTTATTTAACTAAATAATTAGAATAATTAGGTAAAAATACACACACACACGGGGGGGTGCGAGGAGGGCCTTTGGCCCCCCCTCCCGCACTCACCCCGTCGGTAGAGGTGCCTTAAGAACGTGTGCGCAAATGAACTGTGGGCAAAAGAACTGTGGGCAAAAGAACTGTGCGCAAAAGAACTGTGGGCAACTTCATGTGTCCAATAGCACGGTGTGCAATTGCAACGTGTCCAATTGTACTGTGCGCAATTGAGCCTCTCCCTTGTCACCTCATCTCTCGCTAACTGTCGGTAATATCCTATGCTGCCGCCGTCACTTTTCTTTACCGACTCCGTCTTTCCTTCATCTTCTCCATCCTTCCAACTTCTTCCTCTGTCACCACCGTCTCTTTTACTCTTTTCCTTACTCCGATTTATTTTCATCCTTCCCATTCCCTAATCACTCCACCCCTGTATTCTCCTTCATTTCCACAGCCTTCCCAGCTTCTCTTCATCCGTTATCACACACTACTTATCTATCTTCCTCCTATCTCTCTCCTTTCCACTTGATTTCTCTCCACCACATCGCAGCACAACACACTTTCACCTCCGCCATCTTTTATCCAACTCATCTCTTTTATTCAGAAAGCTTTCTCTGAATTCATCCTGTTGTGTAGAGGTACTAGCAAAAGGAATCTTATAACCCTGTATACTATTTAGTATAAATCTATCGGATGTAATGTTAGACCAAGCGTTTGAATAATATCTTAGTTGTCCTGCAATATTACTCACCTCTTGATTTACTTTTGAGCTGGAGGTGGAGGGTTCGACTGTGGCGTTGTTTGTTGAGCTTGTGCTTGGCTTTGATTCGTTGACCGGCGACTTTTTCCTTGCGCGTATGATCTCTGCGGAGGGGGTCTTCGATAGCCTTGTCTTCTGTAGCCCGTCTGAACCTAGTCTCAGTCCCGAAATTATCCGTTCGGGTAATTTCGGAAGTAATCGCGGGGGCCCCGATTGTTCTCCGTTAATTGCCAAAAAGTCGGGCGGATTCGGGGCCGTTCGGGCGGCCCCGGCGGCGCGGCGGGCGGACGGGACCGCCGCTCGGCGCTCTCCGGCGAAATTCGGAGCGGTTCGGCGCGCCGAGACGATGGCCCGGTATACGGATGCCGGCGGCCGTTTAAAGGCCCGAGGCCGTTACGGATATTTAACGATTAAAAAGGGCGCATAGCGCCGCCGCATCTTGCCCGGCTGATGTTCGCCGGGCGGCAGCCTTCCGGCGGATCGACGGCCGGGTAACGATCGTCAGGGGGGGATCGTTACACATTGACACTCGCTTCAATCTCCGGATTGAGCTTCGGCGCTTGAATTGGACAATTGCCCTTGCGTGGATATTTTTTGAGAATTTCCACCTTCTTCTCTTTTTTTAATCTTTCTAATAATATTTTCTCCCATGTAAGAGCCAACCTCGGATAAAGCGTCAGTCTTCCTTCATTTTTACAACCACTGTCGTCACCCAGGATCTCCAACGTTTCCTGGTCCAACTCGGCGAAGTTATTTTCTTCTGCCGAGATTGTCTCTTCTAATGCTTCTGGACTTATAGCCGACTCCTCGTTCTCTTTGTCAGAACTGCTTTCTGAGAACCGGGTATCCGACTCATCCGTAACCACTAGAAGAGCAAAACAATCTAGGTTATGTGCTGTCTAACAGAGACGCGATTACATAACCTAGTTGACATGTACGGAACTTGTCTCACCTCTCGTGTGAGCTCGCCGCCCTTATAATTTATATATTTAAATTCGAATAAATTTCTACCTGAATCGAATATTTCTTCTGGTTCAGATATTTTTACTACTTCGTCACCTTCCGGTGTCGGTAGCTTGCCAGCTTTCACAGTCAATTTTTCACTTATTTATTCTTTTAATCTCTTTAGCTTCTTCTGCAACCTTTCTACTGAAGGCGAACGCTCTCTAACTCTTGCTGATTTTTTCATTTTTATGAAATATTACTTAAAATCTCCCAGTATGCTGAAGTCGTGGCAAATACGACGCGCACAAAAAACGTTATGAAGACTAGAGGGCGATGCGAGGCCAGTAGCAGCTGGAGAACAGCGCTTTAGTTGAACGAGAGCTGAAGATTGTGGCGATACCTGCGCTAACTAGCGGTACTACTTGTTTGTCTAGTGATCTCGAGAACGAGACACGAGGCATAATTGTCCGTATAGTTATTGTAAAACGAACGCGTCGCGTGGAAAGTTGCAAACCCATGTGGAATTGTAAGAACATAGACCTCGTTTCGCACTGAAAGCAGGAGATGATGGGGGTGGACCTTGCTACTGTTGTTACATACACATCAGAAAATTACGTCCTTGAGCACTAACGTTAACTGGTATGTTCTCCAAACTTCTTTTGTTAATAACTTTTTAATGAAGAATGACCGACGACTAAAACTTTTTGAATGTTACTCAGGATCATGACCTTGACAACATATGTCAAGGTCAAGGTCGTTCTGAGGTGCTCCTCTAAAAATAAATAATTACCTACATATGTATATTTCTTGCAGTCTTTTGTTAATAACTATCATAAATATTAATTATAGAATTTTTTAACTATTTTTCTCGTGTTCCTCGTCAAATATGCCTCCGAAAACCACTTACATTTCGAGAGGCCAAAGTTATCGTAATCGCTCCTAATTACGATTTTTTATTCGCGTTATTGTTTACTGTTGTTTTTTTTTAGATTTTTGCTGTTTACTTTTTTTAAAGACATTCACAATGTCTGATCACACATACATTATAGATTTGTGTGATAAAACTTTTGAATTAGAAAAATCTTTCTTGAGTTCAAGATTTGAAGAAAATAATGAAAGTGATATTGGTGACTTTTTTTATTGATACATTAGATAAACTTATCATTATTTGCGTGCAAAGTTATCCTCATTTGTATAACAAGGGTAATAAAAATTACAAGGATAATATAATGAAGGAGAAATCATGGGAAGAAATTGCCACAACATGTAATATATCAGGTATGTTTTTTAAAGCATTGATATGGAAACATACCTTGAAAATAATATTTAAATTTTCCGTAGTCATTGAAGTATAACAAAGGTGGAAAAGGTTGAAGGACAGATACAGCAAACAAAGAAGATTGAACGACCGTGCAACGTGTAGCGGCAGTGCCGCACAGATAATTAAACAGTGACTGTTGTTTGAAAACATGAAATTTATGGAAAAACACATTCAGAGAAGAAGGTATAAATAAATAAAAATCAATTATTTTAATAACGTATTAATTAGGTATTAATCATTCCAATAATTGTAGGACCTTCAGCAATGTTCCATTGCAATCCAGCACCAAACCTCTCTCAGGACAATATATTAGAAAAATTAAATCTTGATCATCGAAACAAAAGGTTTCTTATAAATTATAACCCTTATGTATGTGTATTGCCTTTAATTTATTAATTACCTGTTTTCTTATATTTCTCTGTTCTTTTATTTTAAATATTTAGATTACCAAAGACATCCATGAAAGTTATTAAATGACATGAAAAAGTCCTTGCAAAAATAAAAATTAAAAATAGTAAGCTTTCTTCTTAGTAAAAAATTGAAATATCACTTATTTAATTATTGAAATTTTATTATTGAATTATTTTATTATTGAAATACTACTTATTTAAATACTATTTCTGATTTTTATAATTGCAAAGATTTTATTTCTGCGATCTATAATTTTCACGGGTTTCTGAGAACTTTATAATTTATATTGATTCTTTCAAAACAAAGAAAAGAAAAGTTTATTCAAAGAATTGATATTAAAAATAATGATTACTATATCAGTGTTATATAATATTTTCGTTATTTAATTTTTTTTAACAAGGAAAATACATTTTAATTAAGTCAAAACATGGCCCAATAGATTCAAGAATTGGAAAAAATCCAGAGCACATGCTCAGAAAATAATTAGACAAAGAGTCAAAAAATGTAAGTATAACCCACTGCTTATTAAAAAGTAAATATTAAGAAAAGAATGCTTAAAATAAAGTTAAAAAACTGCTTATAATTAAGATTAAATAACAAATCAAATAATTTATTGATTTTTTGATTGAAACTGTTTTTTTGCAAAAGTAATAATCTTTTTTTATGAATTGAAAATAACGGGTTAAATAAGAGCCAAGGCGCTGTTAGGGGTGCGCAAATAATTCTTTTTTCTTTTTGGTTATTGTAAAAATAACCTTTTATTAAGAACGTACGTTTCGGTCCTCCTATCGGACCATCATCAGCGGTGTCAAAATTTAAATGAAATGTTCGTGCGTTAGTTTCTCCGTGGTCATCACGGACCTCACCATCTATTAAACGAAATAATTCCTCTCCCGGTTCCAGTCGTGAAGGAAAAATTGGGTTGTCGCCGACACGATACACAACTGAACTCAGTTGTGTATCGTCTCCCACGGCTCACGGTCCTGTCACCGCTCGACGAATTACAGTCAAAATGGCGACAACCCTTAAGACGCACGGCAATTTTTCCTTCACGACTGGAACCGGGAGAGGAATTATTTCGTTTAACAGATGGTGAGGTCCGTGATGACCACGGAGAAACTAACGCACGAACATTTCATTTAAATTTTGACACCGCTGATGATGGTCTGATAGGAGGACCGAAACGTACGTTCTTAATAAAAGGTTTTTTTTTACAATAACCAAAAAGAAATAAGAATTATTTGCGCACCCCTAACAGCGCCTTCGCTCTTATTTAGCCCGTTATTTTCAATTTATTTTATAACAGAGCCTATTACTTATATTGTAATCTTTTTTTCTTTCATTAAATTTTATTTAATTTTACTGAAAGAAAGTTCGCGTAAAAAGATACATATTGTACGTGTTATGTACAGATTTATATATACAGGTTTCCTGAAGATCAATTGAAGAGAAGCACACATGGATTATTGTGATAAAAGGCTGGTAGAATTTTGAACCTGCAGTAACAAACCCGAAATGTTCTACGGATGTTCAACAAACATCCATGTCTTTCAAATCTGCAGGTCCTTTTAGTATTTCTGGAGATAGCTCTCCATCTGCTTTACTGCTTCATTCACAGCAACGTCTGAAAATTTTGATTCCATCCCTTCAGATCGAACTTCAGAAACTTCTGACCATAGCAAAAAAAATTTATCTCTGAATCAATTACACAAATCCAGCTATTCCACAGGTGAAGAAATTATGATAACGAAATCCTCCATAGCTTCGTCCTCACCTATCCCAATAAAATATTTCGTTGGCTGCACCCAACGAAGAAAAAAAATATGTCGCGATTCACTTGAAACTTCATTCTTAAGTGCCGCAAATATATTTAAAGAAATACGTACTTGAAAAAAAAGAAGAGAAAGAAAACAATCTATCTGCGGATGAACATCTCGCTAAATTTATTATATCACGACTCTCGTATTTGCCAGAAGAGAAGAGAGATGAAAAACGGAAAAAAATAATCGCCATATTATTATCTAAGTAAGTAACATTTTGTATGAAGTGACATGCATAGTAATACATTTTTTTTCTCTTCTTTTGATACAAACTCATTTCAATTTCTTTTATTAATTCTTATAGACAGCAGCGTCATTGTTCGATCTGACGATAAGACAAAATTCATTGCAAGAAATTGACGCAAATTTATTTTAATTCTAATTTTTACAGTATTATTTAATTTTTTTATATACTTTTTTTGAGATTAATCTTTGTGCCTTTCAAAGACTTAGTTATGTTCAGTTATGTGTATAGCGCTAATGATACTTGTTTTTTTTCTCGCAATTTAAAGTAAAAGTACAAATGTATAATGCTATGTATCTGCGATTTTTTCTGTGCAAGATAAACATATGTATAAGTCACAAATAGTATTTAAAAATAGAATTTTATTTACTAAATCATAATTTTATTTAACGATTAAGATATTTCATCAATTGCAGCTTGTATCTAGGCATAGGTATTGAGGCAGTAGTTTCTATTAAGAATAAAAGGATAAAGAAAAATGTATGGAAAGATATTATTTATTTCATAAATCCTATCGTAAAATTAAATGTATCTTTTACATTACAATCTTTGTTTTACAAATTTGCAAAATTGCCGCGTTTTGCTTAAAAAGATTATCTAAATTTTGCTTAAAAAAATTATCTAAATCTAAAAAAATTATTATTTAAAAAAAATATTTAGAAAACATGGTTTATTGCAAAAAAATTATTTTCTCGGAAAAATCTGAAAAGAATTTTATCGCTAATTCGATATTTTTTATACATCAACTATGTATAACACGTTGAAATTTTACTTGCAAGTTTTACCTTAAAATATTAAAGAAAATATGAAATTATTGAAAAATTTTTATTCTAGAGTTGATTGGACATCTTGTTTGTTCGAATTCGTCAGTTTATCGAGACACAAAAAGAAGTATATTTGTTCCGTCTTGTTCGAATTACATGAAGGGGCGCCTGTAAATCACGTGTTTCGTGCGTGATTCCGCGCCGCTGTTTAGCTGTCGCGGATCCAGGATCAATTCGATAATCCTGGCGCCACCCTTGCTCGGTATTCCGAACCGCGAGCGCTCCGCCCCGAGCCGGATATCGTCAGCCTCGTATTTTGCGCATGATCCTGCCGATTAGCCAATATCGCGGCCGATTGATCGCGCTGGCAATCAATCATTGGCCGATAAGAATTCGCGAGCGCGGACTTCCGCCTTCTTCCCCGTGACGAGCGTTCGCATTATTAGAGAGTCTTGTACTGCCGCAAGAAGCACGTGTGAGCGCGAGAACATCTCGACAAGTCGCCATTCGGTCAAATCTCAATCAATAGTTACCGGGCTTCGCTAAACGTGACGAGCATTGTAATCACATCGTTGTCGCCGTCGTTAACACAAAGACAATTCAGCAACGCGCGAGAATCAGTAATTCTCTTCGGTGCCGGTTAACAACCAGTGCGAAACGGCGTAGCTCCGGCCGCGAGGCTCAACTCGACCCTCGACCGAAACTGAACATTTGCGAGATCTGCTCATACGGAGCTACACGCGGTGCTCCGCTACTTATTGTGATTAGTTGAGTTCATCAAGGTATCGTGTCATTTATGTGCGGCCTGTTCACTCGCTGTCGTTCGCAAGGAACATTCTCGACATTATCGTGCTCACACGTGGCTCGTTACCACTCTGTACAAAAATTGTTATTAACGTTGTCGCGAATAAAGCCTGTGTTGTCTAAACCACAGTGCCGAGTTGAATCATTCACCTGTCCGCGCGCCGTCTCCCAATCGGGAGAGAATCTGCCGCATTTTCACACATAAATTTTGGTCTTTCGAGCCGGATCGGCGCGCGACAGTGACAATCATCTCGCGGATCGGCGCGACAGTGACACTCATTCCGCGGAACCCTCACGATCGGAACATAGTGCGCAAGTACGAGCAATCGTACTTATATTCAATCAGTGTCGCGGTCAACCCTTTTTAATAACGATGGAAGGGCTATTAGCCGAACAAAAAGTGACGCTCAAATAGATTACCCGCGCATAGGAAAATTTTAAAAAGATCGGGAAAGACAACTTCACGTACGGAATCGTGCGCAACCGCCTGCAAAAATTGAAGGATGATTATGCTCGATACGAGCATACGCATGCCAAGGTGCTCGCTCTCGCTACCGAGGACTTCGTCGCTACCCACAAATACTTCACCGAGGACAGATTCGCCGCATGTGAAGCAGCGTATTATGCAGCCTCCGATTACATGGCTGACTGGGAAGCGCAGCTGGAACCGCAAGCGACATCCACTCCAGATGCTTCATCCATCGTAAGCCAACGTCAAAACGCATTCACATCGCGTTCAGCGTTTCAACTTCCGCGTATAAGCTTGCCGAAATTTTCGGGCGATTTCAGCGAATGGGAATCGTTTCGCGATCAGTTCAAAGCATTGATAATCGATAACGGCGATCTCGTAAATGTAAACCGCCTGCAATATTTACATTCTTGCGTGAAGGGCGACGCGTTCGATATTGTGCGAAATCTCGCGTTAGTCGACTCGAATTTTAAGGTCGCCTGGGACTTGTTAATCGCGCGCTACGATAATAAAAGACGCTTGGTGCATGAGCATATTCACGCGTTGATATCGCTACCGCAAATTAATTCCGAATCCGCTGTCGCGCTTTCCGCCTTGCAAGATAAAGTGAACGTTGCAATTAAAGCTTTAAAACATCTCGGGCGTGCTGTCGACAAATGGGACGATATCCTCGTATACTTGCTCGTTCAAAAATTCGATAAGCCCACTCGTAAGGCGTGGGAATTGCAGCTCGGAGATACAACCGAATATCCCACGTTCGACAGTCTCGAACAGTTTCTAGCACCGCGCTTTTGAGAACATTCTGCCTTTATGTAAAGGTAAGAATTCGAACCAGCTGTCGGTGCAAAGTCATGTAACAAATGCAAGTGCAATGAAATGTCCTGTTTGTCAGAAGCCGCATTTATTATTCGCGTGTCCGGAATTTCGGAATAAATCGATTACCGAACGTCGAGAGTTGGCTCAGAAAATTCGTTGCTGTTACAATTGTCTGAGTACAAAGCATAATCGAGAGAATTGTCAAAGCAAGCATACGTGTCGACAGTGTCAGCAGAAGCATCACACTCTTCTTCACGAGTTCGAAACGAGTCAAATTGACGAAAAGAGTTCTCCGACCGCGAGCACCTCGAAGGTGGATGAAACCGTATCGATAAATACGCACGTCGTTTCACGCGTTAACTTTTCGAAAACGAGCATTTTACTCGCGACAGCTTGGATCGCGGTTAGTGGCGCGACCGGCACTAAAAATGTCGTGCGTGCATTATTGGACCAAGGCTCGGTCACAACGCTTATTTCAGAGCGATTAGCGCAACGCTTGCGACTTAAGCGCTCTCGTATTTCGGTATCTATCACGGGCATCGGTGGTGTGGCTTCCGTCGCCAAACAAGCAGCGCGGATTGACGTTTTTTCGTCTCGCGACATGTCAGGTCCCGTGTTGTCAGTGACAGCTTTAATATTAAAGTCACTTACAAATTATGTTCCACAGCGTGTGGAATCTCTCGCAGAGTTGGAATATCTGCACCCGCTCAAACTGGCTGATAGCGATCCGACGAGCTCGGACCCTATCGATATCATTATCGGTGCTGACCTTTACGGATCAATTCTTAGATCAGGCATTCGATCGCGATCTCCGCAGGAACCTGTCGCGCAGAACTCCATTTTCGGGTGGATTCTTTCCGGGCCTATGCCCACTCAGTCGAAGTCCGCATCCATTTCGTTGTCGACGCATCACTGCACAGTGCATGCTGACCTCGATATGCAATTGAAGCGTTTTTGGGAAATTGAAGAGCTCCCTCGTCAGAATCATATCTCTCCGGAGGATATGCGGTGCGAGAAACACTTCGCATCGATTCATACTCGATCTCCGACTGGGAGATATATTGTTCGGCTCCCGTTCAAAACGGATCCTCCATTGAGCCTCAGTGAATCAAGGCCGGCGGCTCTCGCCATGTACACTCGTGCAGAGTATCGTTTAAAGGCACGGCCTGAACAGGCTACCGAATACCGCGCATTCTTACAAGAGTACAAACAATTAGGCCACATGATGAAGGTGCCGGCTCCGCGCCAACACTCTGATCAGATTGTTTACATTCCTCATCATGCGGTCATACGTGAACACAGTGCCACGACACATCTGCGTGTCGTGTTCAATGCATCATCGCCTACTTCAAATGGGTTGTCGCTTAACGACCATCTCATGATCGGTCCTAAGTTACAAACCGACTTGCCGTCGATTCTTACGCGCTGGCGGCAATTCCGCTATGTCTATACCGCGGATATTGCAAAAATGTATAGGCAAATTTTAGTTGATCAACGCGATCTAGTTGATCGACGCCGATTATCAACGTATTCTTTGGCGACCCGATGTCGACGCTCCGATCGAAGACTATCAGTTGCTAACCGTGACTTACGGTACAGCAAGCGCGCCTTATTTGGCTCTCCGCGTCTTAAACCAACTCGCTGTCGATGACGGCGATGACTTTCCTCTCGCTGTGCCAGTTCTTCAACATAACACTTATGTTGATGATTGCGTTTTTGGCGCGGACGATGTACCGCTCGCTCGTCAGACAAAGGATCAACTTGTATCCTTACTCAAAAGTGCAGGCTTTCAACTACGCAAGTGGGCAAGCAACAATCATTCGCTGCTTGCTGACATCGATCCTAATGATCATGGTCTCGCGCAATCCAAGACCCTGCAAACGGACGATTCTCTCAAAGTCCTGGATCTCAAATGGAATCCACATTCTGACGCGTTTCAATTTGATATCGCTGTCGAACAGTGTTCCTGCGACAAAACGCGCCGTTTTATCTACAATCGCTGCCATATTTAATCCACTCGGGTGGCTAAACCCCGTCGTCATAACCGCGAAGATCTTTATGCAGAAATTGTGGGCGTCGCGGTGTGAGTGGGACGCAGTGCTTCCCGAGAAGCTGTTTACCGCATGGCGTAACTTCTACGCGCACCTCTCGACTCTGCGAGAGGTTTCAATTCCGAGATGGACCGAGTACGGGTCCGATACCGTTTCAGCGGAAATTCATGGGTTTGCTGACGCGTCTACTGCCGCGTATGGGGCTGTCGTTTATTTGAAACTGATCAAACTCGATGGATCAGTTCAAATCACGTTAATAAGTGCGAAATCCAGAGTAGCTCCGCTCAAACCTATGACTGTTCCGCGGTTGGAACTGTGCGCGACGGTATTATTAGCTCGCCTAATTGTATTCGTGCGATCTCTGCTCGATACTCCTTCAATGATTTGTCACTGTTGGACAGACTCCACAGTCGCACTAGCGTGGCTCAAGCAATCTCCATCTCGATGGAAGGTTTTCGTGGCCAATAGGGTCCACGTAGGGTTGCCAAATCCAGAAATCTAAATTACGGGACATTTTGTCTTTGGAAACAAACCTAACCGGACAAAACCGGATAAAAACAGTAATCATAAAACTAGATTAAATACAAAATTTTATTCGAAATTACTTACACTACTGTTTTCTAAACAATTTTGAAAATAAAATTTGGATGAATAAAATAAAAAATAAACTACTATTATTTAATATGACACATTTTATTTTTGAACATAAAATTAAATATTTTAAATTTTACACATACAATTAACATTTGTTTAAACATTTAACACGTTTAACACGTTAAAATTAAAAACGTTTAACACATTTGTTAAAACTAAATATATTTTTTTGAAAAAAAATAAGAAAAATAATAAAAGTATTTCAGCAAAAAAAACAAAATTTGTG
Source organism: Lasius platythorax (assembly GCA_963971435.1). Lineage (NCBI taxonomy): Eukaryota > Metazoa > Arthropoda > Insecta > Hymenoptera > Formicidae > Lasius > Lasius platythorax. The sequence goes on along the minus strand of OZ020547.1, from coordinate 2,971,809 downwards.
ATATAAATCACAGTGTGATATAAACATAAAATATGTATTTTTGAAAAAAAAATAGAAAAATGTTAAGTAATAAAAATATTTTAGCAAGAAAAACAAAATTTGTGATATAAATCAGTCTGAGCTCATTTGATTACTTAAAGTTGTATTTTTCCGTACTTTTTACTGCTTTTAATAGATTAGGTTTAGATCTAGCATAATTTACGAATTCATTACATGACATGTCAAAATTAATGACCGTAAATAATTCAGCTTTTACCAATTCAACATCCATTCTATTTCTTGACTTTGTCCATACTTGTTCCATTAAGCTGAAAACTCTTTCTGGGAAAGCATTACCTATTGGTATTGAAAGTACAGTCTGAACTATTTTTAGTAAGTTATTTGTAGTAAAATCACATTTCTTGAAAATATCTATCCATTGTTGATCAACAGATAAATTTTTAAAATTTATTAAAAAACGACCTGACTGGCCTATACAAAAATTATTAACACAACGTTTCGGCCCTTGGGTACGGGCCCTTATCAAGTGTTGCTGTAAAAATTAATGCAAAAATTATATATTACCAATGAGAAACGAACGGCAAATTAAGGATGTAATGTACAGAGTAATTACAGGAGCGTTACCTTTCAAGCTGTCAAAGTGAAAGCCGTGATATGACTAATGTCAAAACAGAAGACATGTATGTAAAATTACCATGTCTCGCGTCCAAAAAACATAAACACTACAAAGACACAGGAACGAAATTTACAAAAAACAACAACAAGTAATCAGACCCTGTGTATTAGCGTGTCGTATATCGGATTTAAATTGTCTGTGTCTTTTTGAAGATTAATATTGTTGTTGAATTTTTTTATGAAAAACATCTCAGCAATCTCTCTTTTCTTTCTATGTTTTTCAACATGCAAAATTTTTGGTTCCTTCCAATTAAAATCATGTCCGTATGTGGACCGATGGTTACTAATTACGCTGTGGTTGCTGGGATGTTTTTTAATGTCTCTGCAATGTTCGTTAACCCGTGTAGCAAGTTGTCTTTTAGTTTGACCAGTATATGTCGCATCGCAATCATTACATTCAATCAAATATACGACATCTGTTTTGTGATTAACATCAATCTTGTCTTTACCCTTCCTAATTAAGTTATTAAGTCTTTTTGGAATTGTATAAATTGTTTCTAGACCACATTTATTAAGTGCGATATTTAAATTTTCACTTAGGTTATTTATGTAAGGCAAAGGCAAAACAGATGAGGTGTCAAACTTTTTAATAACGATGTCAGTATTGCGAGTAGAGTCCTTACGAAATTTTAAAGTTTTAATTCTCTTGCAGATATGTGACTCAATAAAAGGTTTTGGGAAGCAATTGTTGACCAAAATATCAGTAATTATTTTAATATTATTATCATGAAAGCGATCGTCAGAGAGTAATAAAGCACGGTCAACTAAACCTTTTATGGTATTGATCTTATATTTTAGTGGATGGCTCGAATAAAAATTCAGATATCTGCCTGAAAACGTAGGTTTTCGATACCAATTAGTCAACAAAATTCCTTCAAACTTAATTACAGTCGTGTCTAGAAAACAAATAGAACTATTGGTTTCAATCTCATGTGTAAATTTTAAGCGCTGGTGGTAAACATTAAAGACATTAAGTACTTCAGCTATTTCGGACTTCGTCGCTATTGCAAAAATATCGTCAACATATCTGTAATAAACCGGAAGACTAAAATCTAATAGGTTTAGACAATGAGTTTCAAGGTCATCCATGACCATGTCAGCCAAGATTGGAGATAAGGGGGACCCCATAGGACATCCGAAGATTTGTTCGTAATAAAATCCGTTAAAGCTAAAGCTCGTTAAGTCAAGAACAACTGTGAGTGCGTGTAAGAATTGTTGTAAAGACATATCAGTATTATGTGTAATATGGATCCACCTATTTTCCACGGCTTTCGAAACTAGACTTCAACTAAATGATAATCAGGTCTTATTCTCGTTGGACGTAACTTCATTATTCACGAACATTCCGAAAGACTTAGTTTTGAAAGCCGTGGAAAATAGGTGGATCCATATTACACATAATACTGATATGTCTTTACAACAATTCTTACACGCACTCACAGTTGTTCTTGACTTAACGAGCTTTAGCTTTAACGGATTTTATT
>OZ020547.1:2931653-2969450 GCA_963971435.1 Lasius platythorax | reverse complement strand
GCTCGTTAAGTCAAGAACAACTGTGAGTGCGTGTAAGAATTGTTGTAAAGACATATCAGTATTATGTGTAATATGGATCCACCTATTTTCCACGGCTTTCGAAACTAGACTTCAACTAAATGATAATCAGGTCTTATTCTCGTTGGACGTAACTTCATTATTCACGAACATTCCGAAAGACTTAGTTTTGAAAGCCGTGGAAAATAGGTGGATCCATATTACACATAATACTGATATGTCTTTACAACAATTCTTACACGCACTCACAGTTGTTCTTGACTTAACGAGCTTTAGCTTTAACGGATTTTATTACGAACAAATCTTCGGATGTCCTATGGGGTCCCCCTTATCTCCAATCTTGGCTGACATGGTCATGGATGACCTTGAAACTCATTGTCTAAACCTATTAGATTTTAGTCTTCCGGTTTATTACAGATATGTTGACGATATTTTTGCAATAGCGACGAAGTCCGAAATAGCTGAAGTACTTAATGTCTTTAATGTTTACCACCAGCGCTTAAAATTTACACATGAGATTGAAACCAATAGTTCTATTTGTTTTCTAGACACGACTGTAATTAAGTTTGAAGGAATTTTGTTGACTAATTGGTATCGAAAACCTACGTTTTCAGGCAGATATCTGAATTTTTATTCGAGCCATCCACTAAAATATAAGATCAATACCATAAAAGGTTTAGTTGACCGTGCTTTATTACTCTCTGACGATCGCTTTCATGATAATAATATTAAAATAATTACTGATATTTTGGTCAACAATTGCTTCCCAAAACCTTTTATTGAGTCACATATCTGCAAGAGAATTAAAACTTTAAAATTTCGTAAGGACTCTACTCGCAATACTGACATCGTTATTAAAAAGTTTGACACCTCATCTGTTTTGCCTTTGCCTTACATAAATAACCTAAGTGAAAATTTAAATATCGCACTTAATAAATGTGGTCTAGAAACAATTTATACAATTCCAAAAAGACTTAATAACTTAATTAGGAAGGGTAAAGACAAGATTGATGTTAATCACAAAACAGATGTCGTATATTTGATTGAATGTAATGATTGCGATGCGACATATACTGGTCAAACTAAAAGACAACTTGCTACACGGGTTAACGAACATTGCAGAGACATTAAAAAACATCCCAGCAACCACAGCGTAATTAGTAACCATCGGTCCACATACGGACATGATTTTAATTGGAAGGAACCAAAAATTTTGCATGTTGAAAAACATAGAAAGAAAAGAGAGATTGCTGAGATGTTTTTCATAAAAAAATTCAACAACAATATTAATCTTCAAAAAGACACAGACAATTTAAATCCGATATACGACACGCTAATACACAGGGTCTGATTACTTGTTGTTGTTTTTTGTAAATTTCGTTCCTGTGTCTTTGTAGTGTTTATGTTTTTTGGACGCGAGACATGGTAATTTTACATACATGTCTTCTGTTTTGACATTAGTCATATCACGGCTTTCACTTTGACAGCTTGAAAGGTAACGCTCCTGTAATTACTCTGTACATTACATCCTTAATTTGCCGTTCGTTTCTCATTGGTAATATATAATTTTTGCATTAATTTTTACAGCAGCACTTGATAAGGGCCCGTACCCAAGGGCCGAAACGTTGTGTTAATAATTTTTGTATAGGCCAGTCAGGTCGTTTTTTAATAAATTTTATATATTTTTATTCATCACTGGCGACTTCATTTTAATTATTTGATAAATAAATTTTTATCAATATGATGAGCAACAGTTTTTAACATTATATACTCTTCATATAACTGATCTCCATCAAATTGTAATTTGAGGACTTCTGCTGCTTTTATAATATCTTGAAATGAATCAAGTTTTGAGGGACCAAGATTTGAAAAATATTGGAACGGGCTATCTTTAAAATTATACCACTTCTCAAGATAAGAAATACATGTAGATAAAAAGTTAATAGCATTTTCTTCAAATAAATTTCTTTCAGATATTGTTAGATTTGGTAATGCTTGATTAACTTTAAATCAAATAAATTTGTCTGTTATTCGGCTTTTCAAACTATCTCTAAAGCAACAAAGAGTATTATGCAAATCAATAACGGTAATAGTATTACTCTCAAGTTTAGCAATTAAAACATGAAATAAGTTCATTATATTATAAATAAAATATAAATACAAGCCGGACTGCCCTCTCAGGATAATAGTTTCTTCCAAAGGTAGCTCTTTATACAACTTAGCAAAATTCCTGCATAACATAATTCACGACTCCATACCCGTAGCCGAGAGTCATGTCGCCAACAGCTTTCAATTAGTAAATAAACTAAAAAATAAATACATAGATGACCAGCATAAATTGATATCACTCGACGTGGTATCTTTATTTACGAACATACCATTGGATCTTGCAATGAACAGTGTCAATGATAGATGGTGTCACATAGAGAAAAGTTGCGACATCCCGAGAGAGAATTTTTTAGCAGCAGTCCGGCTCGTGTTAAATTCCACATTTTTCTCATTTAACAATCGATATTACCAGCAAACCTTTGGAACCCCCATGGGCTCACCATTGTCACCAATCATTGCGGACATCACATTGCAGGATTTGGAAAAGAAAGCGATTGCAAATTTGCCTGTAACACTTCCGTTTTATGTCCGTTACGTCGACGATATTGCGATGGCGGCGCCCTCCACCATGATTGTGGAGATACAAAAGATTTTTAACTCATACCATCCAAGACTACAGTTCACCATGGAGGAGGGCGTCGACAACAATCTCAACTTTCTAGACGTCACTATTATAAAAAACAACAATACGCTAAATTTCGACTGGTATCACAAGCCGACGTTCTCGACACGTTACTTAAATTTCGAGTCACAGCATCCTCTCTGCCAAAAAAGAGGCACAATAATTGGTCTGACTGACAGAGCGTTTCTTCTCTCTAATCCGAGATTCCACCAGAAGAATTTAAATTTTATTATTAACCTATTACTTGACAATAATTATCCATTAACTTTCATATTTAACACTATTTATGACAGACTAAAATTTCTTATTTTTAACAATGACAAGAACACTACAAAAAACACTCAAGACAAACTCAATAAAGAAAAAGTTGCATATTTTAATATTCCATATGTGGAGGGAATCTCGGATCAGTTCAACAGAATAATTCGTGACTTAGATATAATAATGTCGTACACGGGAATAAACAAGCTTAACAATTATATTAAAGTACATAAAGACAAACAAAGCAATGAGTTCCGGAAAAATGTTGTTTACAAAATCTCGTGCAATAATTGTGATGCCTCATATGTGGGCCAGACCCGTAGATTTTTAAAAACCAGAATGAAAGAGCACCGCAACCATATTAATAGGAACACATCGCAACGGTCAGTGATAACGGACCACAGATTGACAAACCACGAATTCGATTGGGAAAATGTAAAAATTTTAGACGAAGAACCGATTTTAGCGAAAAGACTGCTGTCAGAGATGATATACATAAAGAGACAAAAAAACAGCATTAATTTGCAGACCGACACGGAACAATTAGAACAAATTTACATTCCGATTATAGATAGCTTACGGTTTGTTTAGTTTTCTTTTTCTTTTTCTCTTATTGTTTTTTTTTGTCTTTTTGTCATCAATAATCCAAAAACATGTTTATGCGAACCACAGCTGTTGTTTGACATTTATATCTGACAGTATAGATATTGTTATGATCGATGTGCGACGTGAGTTAAAGCAATTTCTCAGACTTGTGCGTAAGGATCTCGTGGCTTTCTGTGCGGCTCTGCGATTGTCTATGGTGAGTTGCCTCTTGTAATGTTTTATAACAGCAATTGATATATTGCTATTTGATACAGCGATGTGCATTATTTGTCAATGCACATCCCGCTTCCTACCGGCGGGTACCGATCGGGAGGCGTCTCTAGAGGGGATCGCGGGGTAGCTTGGATGCCGCGTAGACACATTGCTAGTCGTCTCATTATTCGTAATTCAAGCGTACGTTTTAATTTTTTTCTTTTTTTATATAATCCGATCACCGGTTATGGTTATAATGTTTCTCATGTCATGTAATTCACTTGTTTATACAGTTACTGAAGATGGCCCGAAACGGGACCGAAACGTCTAATTATATAATAAAGTGTAGTTTAATCTAAACAATTGTGTTTACTCGCGCCTTTACCTATGCGGTCTGGCTCTTATTAGCCGTTTATTTTATTATTAAAATATAAATAACACTCTGGAAGAGTAAGATATGAAGAAATATCTTCTTTCGATTCATTCCTGCGATCACTTATAAATTCTAAAATTACTTGATGAACATTATCTTGTTGCAAAAAGTAAGTTTTAATCGCTGGCCAACATTTTAGTAACCTATCTACAGCTGGATACAACGAAAGCCATCTTGTTGGAACATGACGAAGAATGTTTTTATATTCAAGATTTACAAATTCAAAATATTCTTTCAGTTGTTGAACGTTTTGTGCACTAACAGAGAATTCATTGTAAACTTTAATAGCTAGTAACTAGATTCTCTATATCATAGGGCAGTTTTTTGTTTGCTTGTCTAATACTATCATTTAGAACACGACATAAACAGTTAGCTGCTATGAGACCAGGATTATGTTCATCTTTTAAAAGTTTATATACTGAGTGATGTTTGCCAAAATTTACTGAGGCATTATCAGCTGAAAATGAAATCATGTTTGTGTAGAATTATGCTCGTTCTCTCCCGATGGGGAGCAAGTGCGCGGAAACAGCCACGTACGACACAAAAAAAACACAACAAAAAAAAGTTTCGTACTTTAACAAAAAGAATGATTTATTAACATAAGATCTGAACTAATGTCGTTCATCGCGGGAACAAGTTTGTAGATAGCAATATTCACGAATGTAATGCTGTTACGATATCGCTAACAAGGCTGAGAGCGAGTGAGAGAGCCGACGTGGCTCTCTTATGCTGATCAATCGCCGCGATTACAGGCCGTCAACGCCGCGAAGTCGATTACGTAATACGCTGATTTGCACGCATATCAATTATCAAAAGCAGCCTTTTCTCGGATGTCCACAGGAAATTCGCATGGAGATTTTTCACCGGCCACGTGTTAGGCTTCAGTAGAATAGCACCGATCGCGCGGTACTCGTCTGTAGCAGATTCACTGGCGTTTGATTTCTTCGCACGACGAGTTGCGTGATGCCTCACTAAAGATAATGTGGATCAATGTTATCTACACTGATTTGCTAGGTTCCCGTCTAATTTATTGCTGGAGATTCCTGTCGTCTTGCGGTCGAAAGTTTACACGAGCGGTGTAGGCGAATGTTAGACTCATTCTGCCCGAGTATATCTTCTTCGAGAGGAAAACGGAAGTTTTCTCGTACTGACTCTTATCAGCCAATAAAATTGTGCCAACGCGATGAAGTGATGATATTATTGGCTATTTGATAGATGACTCGCACGCGCTTCTTTCTGGGGACATCCGGAGCAGGCGAATTATCGCAGTTTACGGTTTTTGGCAAGGATGGCGCCAGGATGATCATAGCGATCAAGGAATCGAGTGATTCTTGGCGCGGTATCGGATCACGTGCGAGTCACGTGATCGTCATGCGGGTTTGATATCATCGCGATTCACGGAACAATGTTCTTTGCTGATAGACCAGATTTAATCAAAATTTCTGTAATTTTTTGAGAAATTGCAATTGCTGTTTCGTTTGGATCTTTATAAAATTCAATAATTTTATTTTAAATAGATTTTTCAAGTGTAAAATATCTAATAATACAAGGAAACATTTTTTTATTACCATGATTACTAGCATCGCATGCAATAGATTAAGGTATGGAATAAAAAATAACTGATAATAAGGTATGGAATAAAAAATAACTGATCTATCTATGGAAGATGCAGCTGAAGTACTAGGTTCATTAATGGACACAATCTGAGAAACAGAACAATTCTTTAAATCATATAAAACATCTTGTAGACTTGCTTTAGCCAAAACATTTTTAACTATTGCTTCCATTTTTGTTCTACCACACTGTAATTTTTGTGCTAATTTAGAGTCTGAAAAAAATATTTTAGCATTTTTAGTGAAACAATCTGCACTATTATAACTATGGTGATGTTTGACCGAATGATATGTAAAGGAAAGTTTGCATAAAGAAAGAGATTCATTTTCCGATGTATTTTTACTTTCCAAAAAGTTATGAAGTAATTGATTTTGTTTCTGTTGACTGTCCATATTTTTATGTTTTAGTGAATTTAAGTGTTGTTTAATTGCACCAATCCCATCATGTTTTATAGTAAACCGTACTTGACATATCTTGCATTTTGCATATTCTTCGCTATATTTCATAAGCCATGATTTGAAATTTTCATCTTTAATCCAATTATCATTGAAAGAACAGAAACGTTTTACTTTCTTCTTTGGCGTTAGCTGATTCATTTTTAACAAATTTAAAGTCCTGTAATAAATTATTTGGTAATTAGTTACATTAAGGGACACTCTAATAGCCTTGACCTTGAGCCGTAGAAAGCAAGAGTGGTGTAAGTCAATTTTTTTTCTATCAAATTAGAAAAAATTTACTTATACCACTTTCACTCTTATTATAAAAATTCGAGTTGGTATCCAAACCTTTACACATATATCAAGACCACATCAAGGCTTCAAGACCCACATAGACTTATTATATTGATTACACTTTAAACTTATTATACTTTATACTGATAGACTCTTACGGGCGGCTTGAAGAAAGGACTGACAATGAGAGCAAGGCTGCCAGATTGCAGACGCAACAGCATGCTTACAGCATGTGGTGGGGATAGCGCACACCAATGGCGTTGGTCCCCTCCACCCCTCCACATGCTGTAAGCATGCTGTTGCGTCTGCAATATGGCAGCCTTGGTACGGCGTATGGCACGGCCCCCACCCCTCACCATTTCCACCGCGCGGCAAGCCGTGTTCTATGTGCAGTAGCCATAACAATTGTCTATAATTGATATTTTAGATCTATCATTTGAATTTCATTTTATTATTTGTATGTACTTAAAAACCGGACATATGACGTCCGGTTTGACTTGTCAACCGGACACCGGACAAGACTCTTGAAAACCTGACAGTCCGGGTCAAAACCGGACGGTTGGCAACCCTAGGTCCACGAGGTTCAAAGTCAAATTCCGGACGCAATATGGCATCACGTTGCCTCACAGCAAAATCCTGCAGATCTCGCGTCACGAGGCGTCAATCCGGCCGACATAAGAGAGCAGTCATTATGGTGGCAAGGCCCCGCGTGGCTTAAGTTGTCGTCGACTCAATGGCCGGAGGAAGCTGGCTCTGCATTAGCAGAATCGCTGCCGGAAGTGCGCGTTCATGTACATCTCGCTCAAACACCCAACGAATGGGAATTAATGACGTGGTTTTCTTCGTGGACGAAATTACTTCGAGTCACCGCATATGTAATTCGATTCACGCAACGCATTCGGTCTCGCCGGTCACAGCAACTGGCAAGCCGCGAAGCTCAGATGAAAGTCACCGAAGTATCGCTGTCGCTAGAATCGGATAAAATCGACTCCGCGCAAAAATTTTGGTTGAAGTGTATTAAACAGCAGCTGTTTTCGAAAGAGCGGTTACTTCTAAAAGGCGGTCAGTCCGTGCAAAAAGGTAGCAAACTAACCTCCCTTAAATCCGTTTATCGACAACGATGATTTAATTAGAGTCGGCGGCCGGCTCTGCCATTCCGAACTCGCAGAAAAAACGAAGCATCCAATCGTGCTTGCATCGCATCCATTGGTCTCCTCTCTTATACGTCACATTCATCTACAAGCTGTGCACGCCGGGCCGCGATTAACGCTGCCGATGATTCGCGAAGAATTCTGGTTGTTACGCGCTCGCCAAACCGTCCGTTCAGTTCTTTACCGCTGCATCGTCTGCACTCGTGAAAAGGCAACAGTAGTTCACGAGTTAATGGGCAACCTTCCGGATTATCGAGTTCGCCCTGTTGCTCGCGTTTTTTCTCACTGTGGACTCGATTATGCCGGACCTATTCAAATACGGTTGACGCCTGGACGAGGACACAAATCGCGAAAGGCGTATATCGCGGTATTTATCTGTATGACCGTAAAAGCGACTCATCTTGAGTTAGTAGGCGATTTGTCAACGTCTGCTTTCTTGGCTGCTTTCGATTGATTCTGTGCTCGTCGAGGTATTCCTATCGCAATGTACTCGGACAACGCAACGAATTCTCAGGGCGCTCAACGCGAACTCGTTACCGCTTGGCGTACGGCTACTCACGATCCGAATATCTTAAACAAATTCGCGGAAAGAGGCATCAGATGGAGATTTATTCCTCCGTCCTCTCCACATTTCGGTGGATAATGGGAGGCCTGCGTTCGGAGCGTTAAGTTTCATCTAAAACGCGTAATCGGTGCCCATACGCTCACCATCGAAGAGATGAGCACATTATTATGTAAAGTCGAAGCGTGCTTAAACTCGCGGCCGCTCGGGCAGATGTCGAAAAATTACGATGATTATAACGCGCTCACTCCGAGCCACTTTCTAATTGGTTCCTCGCTTATGAGTATGCCCGAAGAGTCTTTACTCGACGAAAAGGAAACGCGTCTTACCCGATGGCAACTCATCCGTCAAATGCGCGATAGTTTGTGGAAGCAATGGTCGCAGGACTATCTGCACACGTTGCAACAACGTCCAAAGTGGCGTGACGTGCAAAAATTAGCCCGGGTAGGGCGCCTAGTACTGTTGCGCAATCCGCTAGCGCCTCCCTGCGCCTGGGAGCTGGGGAGGATCGAGAAATGCCATCCTGGAAACGATGGATTAGTCCGGGTAGTTACCGTCAAGACAGCTCGCTCAAAATACAAGCGAGCCATCACAAAATTGTGCTTTCTACCGATTGATGTAATTCTTACCCATGAGTCTTCGGATGACATTCCACGATCAAACTCTGCTGATGTACATAAAGATTAATTTCTGTTGTCGCGTTTCTTTGTAAATAAGTGTTATTATAAATGTAAATAAATGTAGTGTTAAGTTGCGCACTCATGCACCAATCAACCTCGTCACGGCGGGCGGCGCGATTCCGATTTGAATCTTTCGGATATACTATCCGAGGCGGGCGGTATGTTCCGTCTTGTTCGAATTACATGAAGGGGCGCCTGTAAATCACGTGTTTCGTGCGTGATTCCGCGCCGCTGTTTAGCTGTCGCGGATCCAGGATCAATTCGATAATCCTGGCGCCACCCTTGCTCGGTATTCCGAACCGCGAGCGCTCCGCCCCGAGCCGGATATCGTCAGCCTCGTATTTTGCGCATGATCCTGCCGATTAACCAATATCGCGGCCGATTGATCGCGCTGGCAATCAATCATTGGCCGATAAGAATTCGCGAGCGCGGACTTCCGCCTTCTTCCCCGTGACGAGCGTTCGCATTATTAGAGAGTCTTGTACTGCCGCAAGAAGCACGTGTGAGCGCGAGAACATCTCGACAAGTCGCCATTCGGTCAAATCTCAATCAATAGTTACCGGGCTTCGCTAAACGTGACGAGCATTGTAATCACATCGTTGTCGCCGTCGTTAACATAAAGACAATTCAGCAACGCGCGAGAATCAGTAATTCTCTTCGGTGCCGGTTAACAACCACGCGAAACGGCGTAGCTCCGGCCGCGAGGCTCAACTCGACCCTCGACCGAAACTGAACATTTGCGAGATCTGCTCATACGGAGTTACACGCGGTGCTCCGCTACTTATTGTGATTAGTTGAGTTCATCAAGGTGTCGTGTCATTTATGTGCGGCCTGTTCACTCGCTGTCGTTCGCAAGGAACATTCTCGACATTATCGTGCTCACACGTGGCTCGTTACCACTCTGTACAAAAATTGTTATTAACGCTGTCGCGAATAAAGCCTGTGTTGTCTAAACCACAGTGCCGAGTTGAATCATTCACCTGTCCGCGCGCCGTCTCCCAATCGGGAGAGAATCTGTCGCATTTTCACACAATATTACAAAACTCACACAACTATGTACAGTGCTTATATACAAAAAAATAGTGCAATTTGCGGCGAAACGTGCACCAGAAGCGCGATCAAATCGGTGCGCGAAAACTCGGCGAAAATCGGATTATGCTTGCGTTATCGATACTTTCTGTGCGACTGACTAGTGCGACAAAAGGCGCCGAGCGGTTTCGGACACGTCCTTTTATTATCCCCGACTTTCCAGAAGATTCTCAGCAGCAATAAATCGTTTATGTACACCAAGAAGGTGACTGCGAATCTTCCAGAAAGTCGGAGGGTCGCAACTATTTTTATCGTTACCGGACGGCGGTTGCCCGTTCGAAAATTCAGCAATCGATCAATTTCATCGATTCTGGATCGATACGCGACGGGTGACGTATTGCGCGGCGAACGGCTTTGGGCGTGCGCGCGTCGGCGCTTTGCGCGTGTAGCGCGCAGGCAATCGCGACAATTCCGCGGTTAGGCCGGTTCCGCAACATTCGGTAAATATAATTAATGTTATATTTACTAAATTTAGTGTAAAAATATGATCAGTAAATATAATTAATGTTAAGTTAAGTTTAAGCTCGCCAAAATCTGGGCAGCATGACGTCCTCTTTGAAAATATTCATATTGCCACGGTACTTCGCCTTCTGGAATTAGAAAATATTGTGCCAAAGCGTCTCTTTGTCGAAATGCTTTTTGCGCCGCTCGACAAAAAGAGGCCCTTTTCTCATAACTTGCATATTGGTTCTTTCGGCAAATCTCTAAGCTCCTGGCGTCAGATTGCCATTTTCGTTTTCGCAATCGACGAAATTTGGAGGACAATATATTCTTTTGAATGCAGGTTGCTCATCGCTCACTGATTTTAAAAAATTGTGAAGATAAATAGCACTTACAATAATACTGTCAGCAGTGAAAGGATTAACAGCAACCCGAGTAGAAATTTGGTCCGGCAAAAGATCGGACCTAACAAGGCACGCCGATTCAAGTTTTCGGCCTTCATTTGGCAAACCGATTTCGGCCCGGATAAGAGGCGCTACGCGATGTCCAAGTTTGGAGCGAATCACACGTGCTGTATCCAGAACACCTGTGTGAACTTAGCACCCGACTTTAAGCAAATGGATTTTTTAGGTATGCAATCGATTAAGCATCGATTGTACCCGTTTGTACCGTCTTTTATTTCGTTTGTACCCCTAAGGGTTGCGAGTTATTAAGGGTTGAAAAATCACCCAACAAGCACCCCACTTTGAGATATCGTAATTTTTTTTTACGGTTCGATTCAGTATCGTTTGTACCCGTTTGTACCGCTTTCCATTTCGTTAGTACCCCTACGGGGTTAGAAATACGGGGTATTTAAAATTCGCAAAAAAGGTAACTGTCATTTTTAGGGATATTTTAATTCTATAAACGGGTACTGCTTCCCAGTCATATGTACCCGTTTGTACCGCTCTTCGTTTCGTTTGTACCCCTACGGGGTTGGAAATACGGGGTATTTAAAATTCGCGAAAGGGGTATCTTTGTTATTTTTTAAGATATTCGAATTCTGTAAACGGGTGCTGCTTCTAAATCGTTTGTACCCGTTTGTACCGCTCTTCGTTTCGTTTGTACCCCCACGGAGGTGGAAATACGGGGTATTCAAAATTCGCGAAAGGGGTTTCTTTGCTATTTTTTAAGATATTCGAATTCTGTAAACGGGTGCTACTTCTAAATCGTTTGTACCCGTTTGTACCGCTCTTCGTTTCGTTTGTACCCTTACGGGGATGAAAGTGTGGAAGAAGAAGCAGTAGATAGAGAAGTAAAAGCAGGATAAAAGAAAGTTTTTTGTCCAGGTTTGTAAGACTCTAGGTTAATATGATAGCGTGATATTTTTTATTGTTAATATAATTTTTTTATTGTTAATATAATTTTTTTATTATAATTTTTTAATTTTTTTTAAATCTTTGATGGAAGTATAAGTATTAGGGCTCGTGAAAATCGATTAATTCGATTAATCGTTTAACCGGTTAAAAACGAATTTACTGATTAAAATCGGTTAACCGGTTAATCGGTTAGAGTGATTACCATTATTCGATTAATCTTTAAATCGGTTAATCATTTAATCGGTTATTCAGGTCAATTAATATATTTATTTTATTTTTCAAGATTTTTTTTATGGAATGATTAATTATCACTTTTGTTATGTCTAACCGAATTAAACAAATAATGTCTTTGTACTTCACACGCAAATAATTCCAAAAGTGGATCTTTAACGGACCTTCATGCAGAATTCTGAAACAAGTTTTATCAGTTGCACTTTCTTTTGCCGTTAAAAAAGAACAAATATGAAAAATAGAAACAAAAGTGTTATTTGTTATATAAAGAAATATGAATATTAAGTAAGAAAACCGCTTTGTTGCATATATACACGAATTTATTATAAAAATTCTGCTAGTTTAAACATAAGAATAACAATTTTTCACCAAATAATTCAATATTCCCTTGATGTCAAATTTCAAAATGCAGAGACAAGATTATCATATCGTAAACTGTTTAATGACAAAAATATCATATTATACAGAAACAAACTATATAGAAAGTTGATTCAGCGTCAGTTTAATTCGTAACGTGAAAGTTATACGAAGTCATACAGTAAAAGAGGATAAAAACGCAACAAAACAAAAATAAATTCTGCAAAATAAATATATATATACTATATACATATATATTGAAGGTAGTATTGTATTATAGTGTGATATGGTAACCATACCATTTATGTAAATGATCCGGCATTTGAATCTTATCCTCAAAACTGAAAAAAGTATGACGGGTTTTTTAAAATTTGGTTTCTTCTGAAATCTGAATAAGAATTCACAATATAACACAATATTAAGATACAATTTCTTTTAAACATTGCGATTTTTATATAGAAATGTTAGTAAGTTGACATTTTCCGGCTTCAAGCAACTTCTTTTGGATGTGACGATACTTCCGGCTATTGAAAAGGATCTTTCAGACATTGCAGAGGTTGCAGGAATAGATAAATATTTTTGTGCTATTTTAAATATTAACGGAAATAAGTCTTTGTGATGTTTCCACCATAGCAGCGGGTCTAAGTTGTAGCCAATTTGGGGTTCCGCAACGTAATTTTCAAATTGAACTTTCCAGTCACTTGAGGAAATGAAATTAGACTGAAACAGAAAATCCAAAGCAGTCTCTGAAGACTCATCTGCTGTTTCTTGATCAGAAGGATTTTCTGTAACCGCGTTCTTCACAAAAGTTATAACTTTTTTTCTTGCGAACTCATCTTCATGTGAAAGGGACTTGTATCTGGGATCCAAAAAGCAAGATATTTGTTCAGATGTTAAATTTGCAGATTTGTTAAATCTTTTATTCAGAGAAAAAATGGCTTTGGATTTAAATAACTTTATATAATTGTCATCCTCTGAGCTTTCAATCATGTGTTTGGTTTTCAATCCATGTATTATCGGTCTTACAAGAGATATTATAACCATATTTTCGTTACACAGGACTGTAGTGGCAACTTGAAAAGGTCTTAGGACTTTCACCATACTCTCCATGATACTCCAATCTTCTTCTGAAATTTCGAAGTTTTTAGAAATAGCCACTGTGGTTATTTGCCGGTCCCCAAGTACAAGTTCAATGGCGCTTCTGTTCCTTAGAAGACTCTCACACATATAGAATATAGAATCCCACCGTGTGGGACAGCTTTGGACCAGCCGCTCATTCTTCATTTCTAGTTGCTTTTGGCGCTTAGAAAGCGCTCCACCTGCCAAATCGGAATGATGGAAATGAGAAACAATTCTAGCACCCTTTTTAGTTATAGCTTCGTACTGAGGAACAGCAGTCATACAGTCCTTCACGACCAGCTGTATGAGATGAGCTGCACATGAGATGCTATCTTCTGTTTCTATCAGATTACCTGCTAATTCCATTGCTCTAGCACTGTCATGCACAACAGCCTGGACTTTTCCTATCAAATTCCAGTCGATCATGACAGAATTTAAACTATCTGCGATATTGATAGCAGTAGGTCTTTCCTCTAGAGCTTCAGTGCAAAAATTAAAATGCTGAAGACAACAATCATTATCTAGAGTTTGAACCTCCACAGATATGTAGCGGTCCTTCGCCCGTGAGCACCATTCATCCGTTGTCAGAGATATACTAGAGGTAAAGCTTCGGTAACGGCAAGCTTCTTCTCAATTATGGATCGAGTCGTATTGTACAAAACTTGGAGTCGTGATCGAATGGTCTGTTCGCAAGGGACCTTGTATGTAGGCTCCAATACTTTCATGAAGTTCTGGAAACCCTCTAATGACACAATCGATAAAGGTAGTATGGATTTGCTGATAAACTTAGCTATGGCTTGTGTTATAGATTCCTGCCTATCAGAACTACAAAAATCTTGCGTTGTTTCATTTCTCTTTCTTTTTTTCCGAGGTGGTTCTACAGTTCCAGAATTTGATAAATTAGACGAATCGTCAACATTTCCATCAGCACTGAAAGCATGTGTCATATTCATAAAAACAATTCTCAATGGAATCTGGCAATTAAACTATTTTTTTTTGTTAAATTGAATATAACAGTCCATACACCATCCCCCGAAGTTTGGTTCGCAATAAAATAGTATCTACTTACACATTATATATAGTATTGTTTTTTGGTTCAAGCTTATGAAGTGCTTTGAGATGATTGGCGATTGTGGATGGTGAGCCGCAATAACTAAGACGTGCTTCACATAAAGAGCACTGAACTTCCTTGCTCTCTTCAATTATCTTTGCGTAACTCCACACCCAACTTCTTTTACGCGACATATTATATCTAATATTTATGATCTACGAAATATTTAAACTGAATATTTTTAACTGTCACTGTACCAGCCCGGGATAGCACAATATTATTTCTTTTCCGTCAACATGTAAACACACAAGTGTTAAGACTTCAAGACTAATTATAAGACTGTCCGACATGTGACAGGCTACACACACAGCGCAAGATGCCGGAATAAACATTTGTTTATTATTGTTTTTTGCACTGCTCGACTTACATACCAAAGTACCAATACAAAGCAGAGAGGATTTGTTTCAAAGATTCAGCACAATGCTACATAAAAAAAGTATATTTTTTATTTGAAAATATCTTTAATTTCAACATGAAAATGAGATTATATTGCGTTGAACAAAAGAAACTTGCTTAAATGAAACCATTTTATATTGTTCAATCAAGAAAAATACATTCTTATTATTTATATATAATTTTCTTGAATCGAAAGGGAAAAATGTTGGATAGAAAATAACACATTTTCAAATAAAAAATTAGAATTTTCAAGATTAAATAATTTCTATTACAATATCCTTATTCTTAAAGAGAGCTAAGATATGCTAAGGTATGCTAATTACTAAGGTATGTTTAATTCTCACATTCCTAATTCAGAAAGCCTGCATCAAATTCAGACTCATTGAAATTTAAGATTATCAAATTCTTATAAGAAGATTAAAGATTGTTGTGTATATACGAAACAATAAACGCGTCAATTTGAGTATATAAATTTTAATTTGACACTTCTTTCTTTTCTGTGTAGTGTGACGTGGCGTTTCGCACCCGTCACAAGGGCGGACGCGCCCGACTGGGAACGGTCAAAAAGGGCGTAATAATTTAAGAGATTTTGTGAGCGAGCGGCGAACTTTACGCCGACTCGCTCTTTTCCGGATGACGTATCGGGAGTTGAGGTGGTGGCCCCGGAGCGTAATTGTTATAGGAAGAAGAAATTCTGAGGAAGCGAATTCGGGTGAGGAGAGCAGCGGAGAGGTCGAGAGCGGTGCGCACGGAGCGGAATCGCGCGAAGGGCCAGGTATGCGACCAATGTCGTTATATTCCGAATTATACCGAGTCGCATAAGGACTGTTACTGCCGGGTCATTTCTTTACAGCCTCGGAGAGCCTACGAATCGCAGTCAGCACGAGGAGGAGAAGCAGGCGCCTACATCCCGAGACGAGGACAGTTAACTCCGAGGGGCCCGACACAGCATCCCGAGAGGAACGAGGGAGCCCACGGGACTGATCACCCCGCGAGGATCCCTGCATTAGAGAAAGGCCAGCTTAAATTAATTACGAGGGCCGTCCGAGATGCATTCGGAGCCGCCAACATAACGCTGCGACGACAGGACTCCCGAGAGCAAGGAAGAAAACAAAATTATGTACAACGGCGTAAGAGAGCCGACGACCGGAGATAAGGATCGAGATCGAAGTTAAAATCGATTACCGGCCCTGAACGGCGCGCGCAGCGCCACCGCGTGTGGCTACCGGCGTGCCGCCGGCCCATCGAAAAAGACTGCTCGACGGGACGGCGACCCCGACGGATCCAGGAACATCGACCGACGACAACGCAATTGTAAGGCCACCACTTCGACTTCCCGGTAAGCGCGGACTCGGCAGGGACCCGTGTAAGAATCAAGTTATACAAATCGCGTTACCGAGCCGATAGGCTCGTTTGCTATTATCGAGTTTTTTACGTTACCGAGATAATTGTCGTACCGAAATCACGGGGCCCGCGTTGAGATCCGCGTTAATAATTACTTTATTCATTAGCCTTCTTCGCCTTCGAGGGGCGCCGTACCGAGTCGACAGTCCTTGTATCTACGTCAAATTCACGTCTCGTAATATTGTATAGAGTCATTAGTTACTACATTATTCTGGTTTAAGCCATTGATTTAAAGTTAATGTAATAAAAGACACGAGAGAATTGTCGTCGAAATGCTACCGAGATAAACGGTTAAAGTTGAGCATACTATGTATTCCGAGAAGAAGTGACGATCTCCTGGTAATTTAACGATATTAACCAGTCCCCATGTAAAGATCGTAGGAAATATATTCTATATTATTTTATATGTGACGTTGTTTGTGTCGTTAGTCCTCTCTCTCTCTCTCTCTCTCTCTCTCTCTCTCTCTCTCTCTCTCTCTCTCCGGGATTTCGGGCCTCCTTCCCCTCGCGAAAAAGAACCACGCCACTCTACCAAAAATCATGATACCGAGCTACCGCGGTTGAGCCGTCGTGCGATTTATCGATTAAGGAGATAACGATAAGCGGTGCGGCCTGACCGTACCTGGCGCCCAAATACCGTAAGAATCGAAGTTCGTTCGCGAATGATTAATACCGAGCACGACGAAGTTGCGCGTGCTTTTCCGAGATATCGAGGAGAAATACGTTGCAAATTTGACGCCCAACGTGGGGCCACGCAGAAAAAATAATTAATTATGTCGGAATAAAGGGGAATGTGTCGTTTCGAGTAACGGAGAGAGAGTATATTAAGATATATATTTTCTTTTTTTTTCTTTTTGTATGAGTCTCGACCTTTGTCATATCACTGTTGAGTGAGCTCACAGAGAGGCCCTCGTGGAATTTCACGTGGGTATAGGATTCTTTTGTCGACGATTTTGTGTATGTATATGTGTTACCGCTATTTTGTCCACATTATGTATATATTTATATGTGTTATTAGTGTTTATACATTTATATGTGTTATTGGTGAGGTACCCCCAGAGATTCCTCTCGGTAACAAATTAATTAATACCGAGACGAAGGGATCTCGAATTTTGAGTGCCATCGCGAAAATAAAGTATTAGTGTGCATATGATTATCGCGCGGCGGTGAGCGATCGCCGGCGTCTATTCTATTGTTACGGCGCGCGCGGCGAAGTAAACAAAGTCACGTATCGGGTTACATTCTGCCGCGATCACGCGTCTTCTTATCCTTTGTATGTCTCTCGGTATATATTATGATTTATTTACGCGTGTTGAATACCGAGTGACCGTAATACTGAGTGTTCTTGTCTCGAAGTAGGAATTTATCGATGTTAAGTGAGTTATTGAAAATAAGTCTTTTGGTCTCGAGATATTGAAAGCCTCGTGAATAACGAGACAACCCGAGAGCTAATATTATTATTATACAAATACATATTAGATACCAGTGGATCTCATTTCATTGAAAATTTTCGCCCCCCCTTATCTTAGTAGACCGATGTAAATATTGTTGAATTTCGATATTTTCGTAACTTTTCGAGTTTCAGTATCGAGATATTAAATACGATTTAGGCTTTCCGTGTTTATGTTCTCTTTCTTCGCGCTTTACCGTACTATTAAGTTAAATAATCCTAATATTTTTTTTCTCGAATACAGTCATTACGAATCTAAACATATATTTTTTTTTCTTTTCTCTTTCGCTTTTCTTCTATTTTTTCTTTCTCTCCTTTTCGTTTTGCTTTATTCAGAAATTAGTTTTCTTTCTTCGATAATAGTAGTCAGTTGAATTTATAAAACATACTTTTGATCGGAATTTGGTACGGATAAGAAAGATAGAACCACATAGCAAGTAGGAAGTATTGAAGCGCGTCTTGAATGGAATGATCGTAAGCACGGAGACGATCGATATATCGAACTAGTGATTTAGGGAACTTGAGTACCGTTCTTTCGCCTTTTCGAGTCGCGTTACGTGAGATTGACGACGGAACTTCGACATTCCGACACAGACTGTAGGAAAGGCTTGGCTGAGGATCGTGCGGTTGCGATAGTATTGTTCGGGGAAAACGGTGAGTACCGTTCACGTGAGGATACCGAGATTCCGTTTATCGAATCGGACAGAGAAACGCGTCCTTTCGCGCATTAAGAATTTCCGTTCGCTGGTGTGGGTGGCGATACCGAGTAATTATGTCGGTTAAAGAACATTTTAAGTGGATTCGCGACCTATCGTTGGAGGAGGTGAGGGGAGCTCTCGAGGATCGCGGGTTATCCGAAAAGGGAATTCTCCCCACCCTTCGTACAAGATTGCTTCGATATGAGGCCGCTCAACTGGCGGGTAAAGAGCATATCCCTACTCCCGAGATGTCCGACGCGTCAGATGAGGAGGAATCGGAAGAGTTGGAGGGCGCGATAGAGGGAGAACCGAAACCAGGGCCCTCAAAGCCCATGATTAGAGTGCACCCCCCGACCCCGCCGGTACTACCCCCTGAAACACTTGGAGTTTTAGAACCGCGTCCCGAGACTCGTGGAGTTCCCGAGCTGCTTACCGAGACACGTAGAGTTCCCGATCAGCGTACCCCTCGCGCGCGAACGCCGTACGCCATGGACGCATACAACATAATGCGTAAATGGAACTTAAATTTTTCCGGAGCGCGGGACGGGGAAGCGGAAGCCTTTCTCATTCGTATTGAACAAGGGCGGCAACTCATCCTCTTAGAGGACGAAGAAATTTTTAAGTGCTTGCCATTTTTTCTGTCGGGTACCGCGGCACACTGGTTTCGTTTAAATAAACACCTCTGGCGTACTTGGGGACAGTTCGAGGCTGCATGGCGTTCTCGATTCGGTTGCCCGAACTTCCAGTTTACGTTGCGGGACGAAATTATGCGGCGCAAGCAAGGGGAAGAAGAGCCCGTAGTCGATTATATCACCTGTATGCAGGCATTATTAGAGCGATTAGATCCCCCCTGGCAGTTAAGCGAACAGTTAAATTACGCCCATCGTAACATGTTACCGAGGTTACGAATCGCCGTACGCCGGAAGGAGGTCTACGATTTTAGATCATTGGAAACATTAGCTTCACAAGTCGAAGAGTGTTACGAGCCCGATCGACAGCCGAATCAGACGCGATCTATCTTCCCGGAACTCGCTTATCGGGCTACGCCGCGACAACCAAAACACTCGAAACCGATGGCAGCGGCCGGGATATCCGCGACCAAGCCGAAGGAAAAAAAGAACGCGACTACCGAGTCGAAGAAGGCCTCCGTAAACGCGATAGATAAAGCGAATTCGGATTCGAAGCCCTCCACCTCCGCAGCAAATAATACACGGACGGCGGAGATGAGATGCTGGAATTGCGACGGGAAGGGTCACCGATCGCGAGATTGCACACAGGCGCGTAACCTACACTGTTATCGGTGTGGTAAGAAACAACACACCACGCGTACGTGTCCGAATTGTCAGGGAAACGGAAACGAGAGTCGGTAGATCGGGTCCTAACGGCTCCAGAAGGACAGACCCGCGGAAATACGTTAGAAAATTACGGAAATACGGATATGATAGGCATTCAGTCGTATGTAACATTAGACGATACCGAGTTCCCTCCGCTACAGTATTTTGTGATCTATATAATGGGAAAACCCCTGACGGCATTAGTAGACTCGGGCTCAAGCAGAACTCTCGTGGGGCGCGAAGGAATAGCGATAATAAATTCGCTGAAATTACCGATATCGAGATACCGAGGCGGTAAGATTAGAACGGCCAACGGCCAAATCGCGCGAATAGATAAGGTAAGCGAAGTACCTCTCCGATTGAGAGACGTGGAGCATTCACTTTTCGTAGGTTTACTACCAGACCTAGCGGTTTCATGTATCGTAGGGATGGATTTTTTGTGCAAATTCGGGATAGGATTAGACCTGGCAAAGTCGGAATGGTTTTTCTCGCGACAACCCGCAGTTAGATACCACTTTGGCAATACCGAGCATACCGAGAGGGCGTGTAGCGGGCTGCCCGAGCTCACCTCCTCGCAGAGCGCGGAATTAGAGACAGTTTTAAGGAACGCGGTCGAGATACCGAGCGAGAACCCGGGAGTTACTTCCCTGACCGAACATCAGATCGACGTCGGGTCACAAAAACCGATCAAACAGCGTTGTTATGTAGTCTCACCAAAAATTCAGGAAGCCGTGCGCGAGGAAGTTGACATAATGTTGAAGGGCGGTATAATCGAGCCCTCGTTTAGCGAATGGTCGAATCCCGTAGTAATGGTGAAGAAGCCAAACGGGAAATATAGATTCTGTTTAGATTTTCGGAAGGTAAATGAAGTATCTAAGAAGGACGCTTACCCTCTCCCGAATATGAGCGCAATCTTAGACAAATTGCGAGCCGCGCAGTATATTTCCACCCTCGACCTCAGCCAGGCCTATTTTCAGATCCCACTAGCAAAAGATAGTCGCGAAATTACCGCATTTAGTGTGCCTGGCAAGGGACTTTACCATTTTACGAGAATGCCGTATGGTCTTACAGGAGCTCCGGCCACTTTTCAACGGCTTTTAGATAAATTAATCGGACCGGAAATGGAGCCTTTCGCATTCGCCTACTTAGACGATATAATTATCGCGACACCCACCTTTGAGGAACATGTAGTATGGCTTAAAAAAGTTCTAGCCAAGATATCGTCGGCAGGATTAACAATAAATCCGGAAAAGTGTGAATTCTGCAAGTCGTACGTGAAATATCTCGGATTTATAGTCCAGAAGGAAGGACTTACCGTAGATCCCGACAAAACGCTACCGATTATGGAATTTCCGATACCGAGAAACATTAAGCAACTTAGACGTTTCTTAGGCATGGCCTCATGGTATAGACGGTTTATACCACACTTGGCCACAATTACCGAGCCCTTGACGCGATTACTTAAGAAAAATAAGCGATGGGAATGGGGAGAGGAACAATCTAGCGCAGTACAGACAATTAAAGAACATCTCACCACAGCTCCGGTTTTAGCGTGCCCAGATTTCGAAAGACCGTTCGTACTCCAGACAGACGCTAGCTCGGTAGGAGTAGGTGCCGTCTTGACGCAAAATTTTGAGGAGGGGGAGAGAGTGATCGCGTTCGCGAGTCGCGCTCTGGCAGACCCCGAACGAAAATATTCGGTTACCGAGCAGGAGTGCCTGGCCGTGGTGTGGGCCATAAAGAAGTTCAGGCCGTACTTAGAAGGCTATAAATTCACGGTGATTACAGATCACAGTAGTCTGAGGTGGCTCCATAACTTGAGGAATCCCACAGGCAGACTCGCCAGGTGGGCCCTCGAGTTATTAGAGTACGACTACGAGATTGTACATAGGAAAGGAGCCCTGCACCACGTGCCGGACGCTTTGTCGAGAAGTTACGAGGGAGAAGTCGAAATCAACGCGACCGTGAGCGTAGCGGCAGAAATATTAGATATTCCGGATACCGAGAGCACCGATGAGTGGTATAAGCGTCGATTCGAACAAGTCGCGAGTGAGCCCGATCGCTATAATCAGTGGCGGGTGATGGACGAGAGGTTATATTTTTTGAGGCCTAAGCCAGTTATATCGGATATCGTTGAGGATCTCGATAGATGGAAATTGGTATTACCGAGCGAATTGCGTAAAGAAGCGCTACGCGAAGCACACGACGTTCCTCAATCCGGACACCTCGGTATCGAGAAGACCTATCAGCGCCTAGCGGTATCATACTATTGGCCGCGAATGTTCCGAGACGTAGGTAGTCACGTAAAGAAATGCGGTACATGTCAGTTGACGAAAGTAGAACAAGCTAACCCTGCAGGATTAATGGGGAGGCGAATAGCGGAGGCTCCATGGACGATAGTCGCGGCAGATATTATGGGTCCCTTGCCGCGCAGTAAATCTGGCTTCCAGTATCTCCTAGTCATTCAAGATCTCTTTACAAAATGGATCGAGTGCAAAACGCTAAGATCGGCGACCGGTCCGAAAATTCGGGAAGCTCTCGAAGATTTAATTATTTCGCGCTGGGGCACTCCCAAGTTTCTACTTACAGATAACGGTACCGAGTTCGTGAATCGCGTAATTAAAGAATTTAGCGACGAGAACGGAATAACTCACACAACAGTTCCCCCATACCACCCTCAGGCGAATCCAGTCGAGAGGGTGAATCGTGTTCTGAAAACAATGATTGTAGCATTTATTGACAGAGACCACCGGGAATGGGACAGGAATATTACCGATTTTAGATTCGCGTATAACACCGCTGTGCATTCCTCGATAGGAACTTCTCCCGCGTTTTTGAATTTAGGCCGCGAATTAGTACCGAGAGATAGACTGCGAGACCGAGGTAACGATATGACTCAGGTAGAAGCAGCAGATCCTACGGTTTGGTCGGATAGAATGCAGCGGTTAAAAATAGTGCAAGAATGGGTCATTGAGAATCTTGAGGGGGCCTACGAGAGGCAAGCGGCGCATTATAACCTACGGCGTCGACCTCGCGTTTTCCGTACGGGCGAGTTGGTTTTGAGGAGGCGGCACGTTCTATCCTCCGCCGCGCAAAACTTCGCAGCAAAACTGGCACCAAAATTTGAAGGTCCCTTCCGAATTGGTTTAAAACTGTCCCCTGTTGTCTACGAGTTGACCCGCCTAGACGGATCGGTCGTGGGCAAAGTTCATATCAAAGATTTAAAACCGTACCATATCCCTGACCCCGACTAGAATACCGAGACGATGGAAGCGGCCAGGGAGATATGGCGCCTGTTTCTAAGGCAGTATGCTCCCGTACTAGAGTACTTGGAGGAAAGCTACCCCAAGTTCTGGGCCGAGGTCGAGAACGTACAGGAGACAGTCCGGGGCCTGACCACGACGACAAGAGGGGCCGTGGTCCGCGAATTCCCGGAGACCAGGGAACGTGAGACGCAGACAGAAATGTCGCAGGCTCACGGACAGATCTACGTGCGCCCCCCGTGCGTCACGTGGGCCAGAACGTGCGGATAGTGGAGGCCGGGACCGATCGGGCCACTCAAGCCGATCGGGCCTCCGGAGAGAGAGGCCCCAATGGATCCAGATACCGAGATAGCGAGAGGAGAAGAGCGACAGACCGAGCCTCTTCCCCGTATCCGCCGAGACGGACGATCGACCGGGCCTCTTCACCGCGCCCGCAGAGAAGGAGAGTGGACCGGGCTACCTCCCCGTATCTGCCGGATAGAGCCGGAGCGACGGACTCTCGGAGAGAGGACCCCCGGCAGCCGAGACAACGGGGCACCGAACCCGTGATGGAGAGGCTTCCGCTCGGTTGCTGGAATTGCGGCGGCCGGCACCGATATACAGCCTGTCCTCTCCCGCGGCGGCGGGATTTCTGTTATGGGTGCGGACGAGAGGGGACAACAGTGAGGACCTGTCCCCGATGCGGGCCTCATTACGACCCGGAGGCCCCATCACAGGACGAACGGGGCCCTGGAAGAAGTTCCTGCCCGGAGCGGAACGGTCGACGCCGGGAAACGCGCCACGCGCCATATCCCTCCGGGCCGTAGGACGGCGACCCACGATAGGCGTTCGCGACGCGAGAATATAGTCGTCTTTTTTTTTTTTTTTTTTATTATTCCTTTTCTTTTCTTTTTTTTTATTTTATTTTTATATTATTTTTTTTTGCTTCCCTCTTTGGAACAAACAAGGGTAGGCCAGGTACAGACACCATGAGATACCGAGATTTTTTTTTGTGGTTTTGTTTTTTTTTGCGTCTGTGATTTTGTTGTGTCGGTTCCGTCTACCGTCCATTTGTTTTTTTTTCCTCTCGATGCGGAGCCACGAAGGCCGACATTAGGTTTAGGGAAACCCCTCTCGGGAGCTACCGAGAGGAGAGTACGAGCGTTGAAAAACTAACCCTGTGATATCTCAGTGTGTTCAGCGACGAGGTCGCGTGCGTTTAATAAATGTATTCTTTTTTTTATATATATAACCTCTGAGTTCGTATCTTTCCCTCTCGGACCCCTAAAACCTCCCCGGAGATCGTCAGTTGATTGAGACCGGTTCTATGATGGCTCTACTCAAGGGAGTATCGTAATGTCGACGGGGCTCGGGACCTCGCGGGCGAGTTGGCAGAGGAGAATTCTGGTTTCGGATTTTCGTAGAATGGAGAGTTGTCGAATTGGTGGTCATCGACGACGGTCGATGTCCAAGACCTTCTCGGTCCTCCCCAGGAAGGGGGGAGTTGTGACGTGGCGTTTCGCACCCGTCACAAGGGCGGACGCGCCCGACCGGGAACGGTCAAAAAGGGCGTAATAATTTAAGAGATTTTGTGAGCGAGCGGCGAACTTTACGCCGACTCGCTCTTTTCCGGATGACGTATCGGGAGTTGAGGTGGTGGCCCCGGAGCGTAATTGTTATAGGAAGAAGAAATTCTGAGGAAGCGAATTCGGGTGAGGAGAGCAGCGGAGAGGTCGAGAGCGGTGCGCACGGAGCGGAATCGCGCGAAGGGCCAGGTATGCGACCAATGTCGTTATATTCCGAATTATACCGAGTCGCATAAGGACTGTTACTGCCGGGTCATTTCTTTACAGCCTCGGAGAGCCTACGAATCGCAGTCAGCACGAGGAGGAGAAGCAGGCGCCTACATCCCGAGACGAGGATAGTTAACTCCGAGGAGCCCGACACAGCATCCCGAGAGGAACGAGGGAGCCCACGGGACTGATCACCCCGCGAGGATCCCTGCATTAGAGAAAGGCCAGCTTAAATTAATTACGAGGGCCGTCCGAGATGCATTCGGAGCCGCCAACATAACGCTGCGACGACAGGACTCCCGAGAGCAAGGAAGAAAACAAAATTATGTACAACGGCGTAAGAGAGCCGACGACCGGAGATAAGGATCGAGATCGAAGTTAAAATCGATTACCGGCCCTGAACGGTGCGCGCAGCGCCACCGCGTGCGGCTACCGGCGTGCCGCCGGCCCATCGAAAAAGACTGCTCGACGGGACGGCGACCCCGACGGATCCAGGAACATCGACCGACGACAACGCAATTGTAAGGCCACCACTTCGACTTCCCGGTAAGCGCGGACTCGGCAGGGACCCGTGTAAGAATCAAGTTATACAAATCGCGTTACCGAGCCGATAGGCTCGTTTGCTATTATCGAGTTTTTTACGTTACCGAGATAATTGTCGTACCGAAATCACGGGGCCCGCGTTGAGATCCGCGTTAATAATTACTTTATTCATTAGCCTTCTTCGCCTTCGAGGGGCGCCGTACCGAGTCGACAGTCCTTGTATCTACGTCAAATTCACGTCTCGTAATATTGTATAGAGTCATTAGTTACTACATTATTCTGGTTTAAGCCATTGATTTAAAGTTAATGTAATAAAAGACACGAGAGAATTGTCGTCGAAATGCTACCGAGATAAACGGTTAAAGTTGAGCATACTATGTATTCCGAGAAGAAGTGACGATCTCCTGGTAATTTAACGATATTAACCAGTCCCCATGTAAAGATCGTAGGAAATATATTCTATATTATTTTATATGTGACGTTGTTTGTGTCGTTAGTCCTCTCTCTCTCTCTCTCTCTCTCTCTCTCTCTCTCTCTCTCTCTCTCTCTCTCCGGGATTTCGGGCCTCCTTCCCCTCGCGAAAAAGAACCACGCCACTCTACCAAAAATCATGATACCGAGCTACCGCGGTTGAGCCGTCGTGCGATTTATCGATTAAGGAGATAACGATAAGCGGTGCGGCCTGACCGTACCTGGCGCCCAAATACCGTAAGAATCGAAGTTCGTTCGCGAATGATTAATACCGAGCACGACGAAGTTGCGCGTGCTTTTCCGAGATATCGAGAAGAAATACGTTGCAGTAGACACTGTACACTACACAGTTACATATCATTCTAAATCCTAATGAAAATAACAAGTAATCGAAAAAATGGTTTATTCGATTAATAATTAATCAGTTTCAGCGATTAATCGGTTAACCGAAACCGTATTAACCGATTAACCGTTTAGTCGAATATTAAACGTTTCTTTCGGTTACAACCGGTTAACCGATTTTCAATTAACCGACTAATCGGTTACAATCACGAGCCCTAATAAGTATTGAAGAAGAAAATGAAGAAATAAATGAAGAATAAAATGAAATTTTGTTTAATTTTTTATTTTCTTTATTGTTATGTTATTTTTGTTATTTTATTTATTTTTTATTTTTTACTTTTTTGAACGTTTTTGTAGCCGTGTGAAGTTGGCCCCTCAATATTAAAAAATTTAAAATTTTCTTTTTGCAAACGTTTGCCCATCGTTTGCCCATTAATGCCCTGTTGGAATTTTTGTTTGCCCCCTTTTAATTTAAAAATTATAAGCAACTCAATTTTGGGGGGGCCAACTTCACGTTAGCCCCCCAATATTACAAAATTCAAAATTTTCTTTTTTGCAAACGTTTGCCCATTGTTTGCCCACAATGCCCCATGGCAATTTTTTTGTCATTTTAATTCAAAAGTTAGAGGTAAATCAATATTGGAAAATAACAATTTTTTTTCTTCCTCAAATTCACTTGCGTATAATTTTTAAACTAAAGAGGAACAAACAAAAGTATTAATTCTACTCGGACATTTTTGTTTGTTCCTCTTTAGTTTAAAAATTATACGCAAGTGAATTTGAGCGAGAAATCTTTGCTCTGATTCACACTATACGGTTTTTTCATAGATTTCCGTCAGTTGATGCTTAAAACAAAGCTGACCAAAATTGGCCGAGCGACGTACGCACACAGATATAGACGCATATGCCTTAATGCGCATGTCCCTTCCATATCTACTCCATACGCTTTAAGCGCATGCTGTTGCATTTGCAATCTGGCACCGCCGCACCCGATAAGTCGTTGTCTTACAGCGTATCGTCTTTACGTAACTTACGTTTTAGCGACATTCGTCTACTGACGGAGCTCTCTGAACAAACCGCATAACTGAGTTGGTTACATAACAAACTTCTTTTTTCTTCCCATATGTCTTGCAATAATAAAATAGTTTCTTTGACATTATAAAAGCAAATTTATTTTAACTAGTTGTCTTTGCTATTTGATTTTATGATTTGTTTGTCTAAGTTAAGCAACAATTGCTTTTGATTTCTTGTATTTAAAAATGCCGCGAGCAGTCGCTGTTTCCACAAACGAGATTATTGATGCTCTCGCAAAAGCTTATATTTTTCAAGACACAAAAGGGACACTTAAGCCGCGCTCCAACAAAGTTTGGGATGATCTTTGCGCATTATTAGAAAATAAAATTAAACGTGATACTTTATTCTTGCATGTACAAAAGGGCAGAAATGGCGTACTAAGTAAAATAAAACAACAAATGAATATAACAGATGTAAATGAAATAAGTGTAAATAGATCGAAAGATGATTCAGATGATCGATCTAGTGAAAGTACAAGTAGCAGTGTTAGCGGAATCTGCAAAGATAATTATAATTGTCCAGATTTATTATTTGACTTAGATATAGATGATGCTTCATGGAATAGTATTGCGCCATTTTCTGTTATTTACAAGGAGAAAGGTCGATATAATGAAATATAATGTAGAATTTGCAAGTATAATACGAGAAATAGCACTGGACAAATTTTATTGCATGTACTGGTCGCCGATGCAGCTTGATTTATATAAAGATATTATAAAAACTAAAGTACCTTTATCAATCGACGCCACTGGATCAATAGTCCACAAATTAAAAAGACCTAATGATCAATCCAGTGCAATTTTCTTATACCAGGCTATTGTCCCATTTTCAAAAGGAATATTTCCTGTTTTTCAGACTCTTTCAGAGAAGCATGATGCAAATACCATATCTTATTTTATAAAAGAATGGCTACGATCCGGCGCTCCTGCGCCGTATGAAACTGTAACTGATTTTTCATTTGCTTCATTAAACGGTATTTCCTTAGCTTTTAATGAATGTAGTTTGAAAACATATATGGACTACTGTCTACATCATCTTTCTGGCAAAAGTATTCAGACCGCAATAAAGTGCTACATTCGTGTAGATATAGCTCATATAATAAAAATGATCACGAAGTGGAAGTGTTTCAATGACAAAGTTCCACGTATTAAAGATTTCTATGTTCGGTGTATTGGTCTTATGACAACTTGCAAATATAGTTCAGATTTTGAAAAAATGATGTCAGCCGTTTTTATAGTTTGTTTAAGTGAATGTGATGACAGTGGGACTGATTGTGAAAAACAAGAAACTTTCCTTTTAAACGCAATTCAAACATTTTTAATAGAATTGGATGAAGAAAACAACGATGATGTAAGTGCCTCTACAGAACCCACTCAATTAACAGATCTCAATGAAGAGTTTAATTTTCACAATTAATAAAAATATACGATAACGCTAAATTGATAGCTGAAAAAACGCGTACATTAATGCGACCCAATCCCTATTACGCTCCAGAATTCGCAAAACATTTTATGCGATTGTGTCGTTATTATATCTTGTGGACAAACGTAATGTCTGAATGCAGCAAGACAAATTATGCTATAGCAAGTTCAGCGAGATCTGAATCACATTTCAATAAAATAAAAAACATTATACTGTGCGACGACAGTAAATCTCTTAGGATTGATAAGTTTATCATAAAGCATATTCGTTCAATTATAGCTACATGTAAAATTGAACGTGCTGCTTATAATGAGGTTTTAAATATACATGAAGTTTCATCAGAAATATCCAAAGCCACCGAAAGTTTAGATTGTTTTACTTTTACGACAAAAGTAGTCGAATTATCAGAAAATATGAATGATGTTTCAGAACTTTCAGAGCAACATTTACAAGAAGAAGAAAACTGGCGCGGACAGAATATAAGGAAGCCTAGTGAACATGACAAAATGATTCCGTCTAAAAGAGGAAAGTATTTACAGGCTTGTCCAAATGTTACTTTAATGCATAATCGTCCTTTACGCAAACAGAAGGATATGATAATACAAAATGGCAATTTACTTGCTCCTGTAAAAATAGAAAAAGTAAAAGTTCAAGTTATGAATACCTGCTCATTTGATTCACTTATTGAACTAATAGTTAATGGATACTCGGATTATATTGTATATCAAAGATGTGTGAAAGCAGAATTTTCCGATTCTGAATTTTTTCATTTAGTTACTGACTATGCACTAAATAAAACTACAAGCAAATGGTACATTAAAAGAGCACTTTGCTTGTCTAAAGATCTTGATAAACCTCTGACAAACACACTGGATTGTTCATATAATATATCGAATTTAATTTTAAAGTTATTACATGATGTAACAAGTACAATTAATAAGTTCAACTGTAAAAAATGTAAAATTAGTTCCAAAATTATTAAACCAGTGCTGCAAATAGACTCACAGCCGATATTAACTGAAGGATTAAAAATTGGTTTAGAGAAAAGTCTTAATAAATATTTTTGGTAATTATGTAGAATAGGGCCTTTTTCGAATTTTGATATTTTTTTACGACTCTCTCGGTAAAACTCTTTGTTGTGACTCCCACAGTGATAATAAGTCGGGGGAGCCCGAAAAATATGTTAACGTACCTATTTTTTAACCTATTTTTTTCAACATAGCTTTCCGGATCTTCCGACGTTACAAATATATGGTGGCCCTTAAAAGGGCCTATAACCTAACCCAAACCTATTTTTTAATTAAAACTAAAATTTGGTTTGGGTTAGGTTATATCTTCCGGAAGTGGAGCCCCCCCGTAGGGGGGGGCGGAACCCACTGCGTCCACGCATATACTTTACAACGCGAAGCGAGGTGCACCCTACAATTCTTGTGTGGATTGGAAAGTGTATGCGTGGATGCAGTGGGTTCCGCCCCCCCTACGGGGGGGCTCCACTTCCGGAAGATATAACCTAACCCAAACCTATTTTTGATTTAAAACTAAAATCTGGTTTGGGTTAGGTTATATCTTTCGGAAGTGGAGCCCCCCCGTAGGAGGGGCGGAACCCACTGCGTCCACGCATATACTTTACAACGCGAAGCGGGGTCCACCCCACACCTCCCCGAGCTTAAGGTCCGAAACAAGGTCTATAATTATTCTATTCCACATGCGTTTTCGACTTTCTACACGAAACGAGAAAAAAATTTTTTGGAAAAAAAGAGGTTAAAAATGGGTAGGTTACATATTTTTCGGGCTCCCCCGACTTATTATCACTGTCGGAGTCACAACAAAGATTTTTACCAAAAGAGTCGTAAAAAAATATCAAAATTCGAAAAAGGCCCTATTCTACATAATTACCATATTTTTCAATAACAAACAAGAAAATTTATTGTGATTCCTGCAAGAGTTACGGATATGAATCTAGAGAGCCGGGCCCACATCTGTTAATTGATACAGAACATCCTTTTATCAGTATGCTTGAAATAGAGCTCGGATTTTCATCTGAAATACCATACTCCATTATGATAAAAAATGTTAAATATGTTTTAATAGGTATCGTACATTTTATTCCACCTGAAATCGAAAATGGCATTGGTCATTACACTGCTTTTTGCAAAACAGTAACTGGATCATGGAAACAACATAATGATCTAAAATTTAAAGCAGATATAATTCCAAATGGATCCCTATCAAACACGCTAGTTCGACCAGCAATTATAGGATATGTTAAAGTATCAAATTAAAATGAAAGAGATACTTAATAATCTCACACTAAATATATAAGTCAAATAAATAAAAAAGAATAATAAAAAATAATAAAAAAAAATAATAATAAAAAAATAAATAAAAAATAAAAAAAATAAATGCACAAACACACACAACACATAAACACCCATACTTACACACCTACACACATACGCACACACAAACACAAAAGGTGTAAATCCGACCGAGCAACATCCACGTTGTACACCTTGGGTAAAGCTAATGCCGGCGGTATTATAAATTTTGACAACTTGTGACATACAAAAATTTTATTCTAAACGAATAAACGAGAGTGAAAATAATATCTTTCTTAAATTTAATTGCGTATGATTTTTTTAACTAGAGGGAGGAAATTTCAACGGGGTATTCGTGGGCAAATGTTTCCAAAAAGAAAATTTTGAATTTTCCAATATTGATTTGCTTATAATTTTTTATTTAAAAGGAGGCAAATAAAAATTTCAATGGGGCACTTGTGGGCAAACAATGGGCAAACGTTTGCAAACAGAAAATTTTGAATTTTGTAATATTGGGGGGCTAACGTGAAGTTGGCCCCTCCCAAATTGTTTTGCTTATAATTTTTAAATTAAAAAAGGGCAAACAAAAATTCTAACAAGGCATTTATGGGCAAACGATGAGCAAACGTTTGCAAAAAGAAAATTTTAAATTTTGTAATATTGGGGGGCTAACGTGAAGTTGGCCCCCCCAAAATTGAGTCGCTTATAATTTTTAAATTAAAAGAAGACAAACAAAAATTCCAACAGGGCATTAATGGGCAAACGATGGGCAAACATTTGCAAAAAGAAAATTTTAAATTCTTTAATATTGGGGGGCCAACTTCACACGGCTCGTTTTTGTTACTGTTTTTTTTGTATTAAGTTTTTGAATTATTTGTTATGATTAATTTTTATAAATATCAGAAGTGATATTTTCTTTTTTTGCAGGAGTACTCTTTGGGAAGCAGCAAGTGGTTTTTCATTTCGACAGAGATCGTTGTGAATTTCCCATTTTCCCGAAACTCTGCGAATATGTGCGATGTAGTGACCTACAGTTTTTGCATCTTGTGTACCTTCATATTCGATAGCTGCAAGTAATTTATACGCGCAATCATGAAATTTTAAATCATCTGGTATTTGACTTAATGTGAAAGTTCTTTCCCAGCCTGATACATTCAGATTTTTTGCGAGATTTGACCATTGTAGGCATTCTATATCAATAAACAGAAGCTGGCCACAAATAATAGAATATTCTATATTTTCTCCTTTGCATCGGGTGCATTTCTTGTCGCTATACGAATATTGTTCGTTGATAACACTTTCTAAAACTCTCATATTACTTGTATAAAAGGGTTTTACATTTATATCAAGAACAATATGGGTGAAGTTTTCTGAATTTTGACAGTTCAAACAATTCAGATGTATTTTGCATGAAAATTCATCTTTCAATAAATGTTTTGCAACTAAATCTGAAATATTACAACTGCAATTCATTGTTCCACATATGGGAACAATAAATTTATTTAATATGAGTGCTCTTTCTTCGTATACTTTTGTGGATGTCCCACTCGTCGATAGTTGTTTTATAAAGCGAAATAGGTCAGTTTGCGTTTGCTCTAAATAACGATGAAAATTTGCCCAATCGCAGTATCCGACTAATAAAGTTTGAGCGATTGCGTCAAAAGGACATGTATTTATAAGCATGATAGGCTTTTTATCAAGTATCACCGGACTTAAAGTATTGCCATTTTTAAGTAATGGTAATGTTGTAGTAAATTTTGGTTTCAGGTGAATACTCTCGACATCCGGACAATTGGTTAAATATTTACCACGGCTCCTTGTATTGTTTTGACCTTTCCAATTTTCCATTTCGTTAAGATATGCGTGGCATGTTAAATTAACGTCAGAAGAAGTCATAATATTGTCGTTCTCCATATCGACATTAGTAGGCGCAGGAGGAATATTAGCGTGGTGCACGGTTGTTGTGTCATGAATTGACGAACAGCTGTTTAAATTTCTTGTATCGGCCGCAGGATCATCTACGATATTACTATCATTATCAGCGATATCTCGTGTAATATTAGAAATATTACATATATTTGGATCAATTTCGTTATCGTCAATATCGTTTGACACGGCATGCAAATCAGTTGCGTGTAAAATTTTCATCGCGCCTGCAAGCGACCTGATGTGCATAACAAGAAATTTGTCAGCACGTATACATTTAGCACCTTTAAAAACCAACTGTTTTAATTCTCTAAAATATTCCTCGCTACAAGCAGAAGATGCTATGCGGGCCGACATTACTCCTGTCCACAGAGGAAAATGTTTAGCGATTTTAAGTAAATTCCTACCAAATTGAGGGCACCAATATGGATTGGGTCTTTCGCCAGTGTAATTGGGTTCGCTTTCAGATTGTATACGCAATAGAAAAGCCGTGATTTTATTACCGCATTCGTCATCTAAGGTATTTATCAAATTTTCATCTAGAGAATCCATGTCACTATCGGTATTGTACAAAGTTTCGTCGCTCTTAATTAATTTAATTAATTTTTCTTGTGCGTTAAAACAATTATCTATCTTGGTAGATATTTCTTCACTCTCTGAATTTGCTACCGTTAAAATATCACGACAGATCTGACGAAATTTATCGATATTTGTACATTTCGTAAGAAGAGCGATGCAACGTACATAAAAATCTTTAATCCGCATATGTTTTCCATTAAAACATTTCCATCGGCACACTTGTTTCAGTAAATGCGCGATATCAAGGCGTATAATGCACTTTGGTCTTTGTGTGTGGTCGCAAGTCTCTAAAAATATCATGCACTGTTCAATATAAGTATTTAAATTTACATCGTTGAAAGCAAAGCTTATTGCATTGTGACGTGACGCCCTTTGAGCGCCGTCACAAGGGCGTAAAAGCCTGACCGGGAAGGGCTCGGGGGGCTGGGATCGCCCCTCGTACTGGGGAGAGGGCGATCTCAAACGATTACCGCGATTTCTCGATTTCGGTATTGCATCAGCCTGTTGGTGCAATACCCTTAAAATAGAGCGAGTATAGAGCTGCGGCCGGAGAGGCAGGCGCCAGACGGCATTGTGAGGCAAGACTGAAGACGTTCGAGAGGAAGAGATCCGGACGACACTCGAGGGACCGCGAGGACGCCAAGGATCCGCTCGGATAAGTATCGAGTTTCCGCAATATGTTTACGTGACTCTCGCGCATAAATAATACCGCACGAAAATAATTCTAGCAGGATACCGGTTGGATCGTGCGAACTCTCCTCACGCTGCAGAGTGACGGGGAGATACCGAAGGAGCGACAACAACCACTTCCGAAACCAAGGACTGGAGTACGGCCTGGCCAGCCTGCCATGTCCTCCATTAACGGAAGACGTCCGCTACCGCATACCGGCGAGAATAACCCCGGAGAGAATTCGCACCAGCATTCAAACTTCCCGGTGATCAGAAGTTACCGCCTAGGAGAAACATGGGGTGACTCTAGACATCCCCTCCATCGATACTTTCATCGATGGAATGCGCGAGAGATCGGCGCGGGACTTGAGATGCCTGAGAGAGCGGACCACGGTTCCTCACTGTTCGGCAAGGCACGCGCTCGAGTGGGTGATCGCAACTCCCGTTCCAGCTACCGTTCCGCACGCCAAGAAAGACCACAGCGACGGACTCCCGCCATTATTGTAAGCCGCCTCTCGGGTAGCCGTAAGTAATACGTGTCGAATAGGTTGGTGTCGTGGCGTAGTTACCGAGATCCGCGTCACAAGAGAATACCGTAATTACCGAATTATTTTCACGTTTCCGTAATTACCGAATTATTTTCCGTTTTCGTAAATTTGAGAGAGCCGCGCTCTCTAAGTACCGCTCTCGCGAGGCCAACCGACTTCGAGTAACGCGAGATTAGCCCTCTCCGAACGTTACCGCCGACAGTCTAAATTACCGTAAGAGAGACTCTTAAAGTCTCTCTATTATCGTCTCGTACCGTATCGTAAATGACCGAAAAGTCTATACCGTATTTGTGCTTGTAACATATAGATATAACGCTTGTATAACTCTTTCCGGATAAACGGAATTTGCGTGCAGCCGTTCTCCGCGAGTCTGATAATTATTACGATTTTTCGATTCTGCGAGAGAGTCGCGCGAGAGAGTCACGAAATTACCGTTAGTTTCCGTACATCGTGTTTTTGTATCGCGCCACATTCCGATCCGTGTTTACGCGACCTTCGAAGCTACCGCTCTATTGTGTTACCGAAATCGACTCTCCGAGTAACTGCCGAAGGTACCGCGCTCCCGTTATTATTCCCTATATTTAGATTATAATTTTGTTAATAAATTACGGGATAATGAAGCAAGGAAATCCTTTGTAAACGCTATCCTTCACGCGTTTAGATTATACCGTTACCGATATTTCCGATCGATTTTATACGACCGCAAGTCATCGTCTATATAATTCGAACATGATTACATTGTTAATATTCCTCGTTATCTACTATCTTTGTATTATTATTACTTGTTAAATATATGTTTGTCACCGTCCATCTGTGTGAATTATTTCTCTCCTGAGTCGCTCTCTCCTCAAGCATAGACTCCGAAAAATTAGAAGAACCGCAACCCTTGTTGTAATACGAGAAAGAGACTAGCCGGCCTAAAAGGCCGTTCATACCGTTACCGTGGCGCATGTAAATGCGCCTGGCGCCCAACTATATTTTCCGTTACCGCTGCTACCGATTTAAGGGTAACTAAGTACCTTGATACCGCTTATCGCCTGTTTTATTTAAATTGCCCGCTCCCCTCTCCGGATCGGCGTTCGGAGCAGGAAAAGAACGTCGCAGCATTTAGTAACGCGGAAGAATAATCGGTTACAATCTCAAAGGGACAGGGAATAGGCGTACGCAACCATTCTCGTAACCAAAAGGATAACATATTCGTATCATGTTCTATGAGATCAGTTGTGATATTGGCAATATTTTTCCGTTAAAGGGAGCCACGATTTGATATAAAAACACAGTATTTGACGAACTGTCAGGTCTTTTAATGCGTTTAATCAACGATCTCGTCGCATCTATGCTTAAAATATTATTTGTAATAACTTGTTGTTTTATAAATTTTTTATACAGAAATATTTGCTCGTTGTTCCAATACATGACAAAAAATTTATCCATACCTATATCTCTTATACAGCCTGCAAACTCGAGTTTATATTTTTAATTCAGCAATCGATAGGATCGGATCGGAGACATTACTTAATCCTAATATCCGATCTTTTTCTAATTACTTTGCTTTACGCAATACATTTTTATTATACAGGTGTGCCGGCTCTACGTCTCCAAATTTCATTATTTCGTTCGCTTTCTCTCTTCTCCACGCGTATACTGATGATGCATATAATTCCTTTACAACGCTTGCTCTATGAGTTTCGCGTAATTGTCGTTTTTTTGTGTGTTTTATCCCCGTTGTATCATTAGTAGATATATAAATATCAAGACCGTCTGCTGTAGGTTTGGTAACACTATATGCATTAATAGCTGTGCTACATTCCGAACATTTTCCCCAAAATTTTAGATATATTTCGTCATCGTTATCATTAATTTTTGCATTCTTAAACGAAAAACAACATGGAAGCTTTAAAGCGTTCCATAATTCTACAGTAATTATGTTTGTCCAATCCTTGTTTAAAGTTTGATATTTACGATCTTTATAAAAAACATCTATTGGCGCTATTTTTCTCCACGTTTCATTCGATAAGTGAATAGTAGTACGTATAGGAGGTAAAATATCGTCTGACGATTGCATAGACCAATTGGATCGGTTGCTATCCTCTGAAGATGTTAGAGATGTCTCTTTAATGCAAGATATGCCATAATGATCACGTAAATTATTTAATAAATTGTGTCTGTTTTGTGAGACACACAAGTATATATTTTTTTTTGGACATCGCATTATTTAGTTTATTGCACGCTTCTTCCCAAACAGAATGAGATAAATTTAATATTCGACCTTTATCATCTAAAACAAATAAATCTTTTAGAATCTCGAATATCTCACTCGGAGATTTTGCAGCTTTTTCGCGGCATGTTGAACACTAAATTGTCATAAAAATGACAAATAGTATAAAAGAAAGTATAAAAGAGAAAAAAGATATAAAAGAAAAGAAGAAATAAAATGAATCGAAGAAGAGAAAAAAGAAATATCAAAATATGTAAAGAAAGAAAAACACGTAAGATACGAATATAGAAAGAATATGCTCCGATATTTTTCTCAAAGGATAATCACAATCGCTCTCTAAGCTCCCAGTATTGAGTGAGTCCGCTACGGCTGGCATGCCTACCCGAGCTTCCTCTGTTTTTCGGCGCTTGACCGCTAGGCCCGCCTACCGTCGGCATGTTGGAGGCTTAGGCGGCTAACGGTCAAGCGCCGAAAAACAGAGGAAGCTCGGGTAGGCATGCCAGCCGTAGCGGACTCACTCAATACTGGAGCTTAGCGAGCGATTGTGATTATCCTTTGAGAAAAATATCGGAGCATATTCTTTCTATATTCGTATCTTACGTGTTTTTCTTTCTTTACATATTTTGATATTTCTTTTTTCTTCTTCTGATTCATTTTATTTCTTCTTTTCTTTTATATCTTTTTT
>OZ020547.1:2871305-2931453 GCA_963971435.1 Lasius platythorax | reverse complement strand
CTCACTCGGAGATTTTGCAGCTTTTCGCGGCATGTTTGAACACTAAATTGTCATAAAAATGACAAATAGTATAAAAGAAAGTATAAAAGAGAAAAAAGATATAAAAGAAAAGAAGAAATAAAATGAATCAGAAGAAGAAAAAAGAAATATCAAAATATGTAAAGAAAGAAAAACACGTAAGATACGAATATAGAAAGAATATGCTCCGATATTTTTCTCAAAGGATAATCACAATCGCTCTCTAAGCTCCAGTATTGAGTGAGTCCGCTACGGCTGGCATGCCTACCCGAGCTTCCTCTGTTTTTCGGCGCTTGACCGCTAGCCGCCTACCGTCGCATGTTTTATAGTGGAGGCTTAGGCGGCTAACGGTCAAGCGCCGAAAAACAGAGGAAGCTCGGGTAGGCATGCCAGCCGTAGCGGACTCACTCAATACTGGAGCTTAGCGAGCGATTGTGATTATCCTTTGAGAAAAATATCGGAGCATATTCTTTCTATATTCGTATCTTACGTGTTTTTCTTTCTTTACATATTTTGATATTTCTTTTTTCTTCTTCTGATTCATTTTATTTCTTCTTTTCTTTTATATCTTTTTTCTCTTCTATACTTTCTTTTATACTATTTGTCATTTTTATGACAATTTAGTGTTCAACATGCCGCGAAAAGCTGCAAAATCTCCGAGTGAGATATTCGAGATTCTAAAAGATTTATTTGTTTTAGATGATAAAGGTCGAATATTAAATTTATCTCATTCTGTTTGGGAAGAAGCGTGCAATAAACTAAATAATGCGATGTCCAAAAAAAATATATACTTGTGTGTCTCACAAAACAGACACAATTTATTAAATAATTTACGTGATCATTATGGCATATCTTGCATTAAAGAGACATCTCTAACATCTTCAGAGGATAGCAACCGATCCAATTGGTCTATGCAATCGTCAGACGATATTTTACCTCCTATACGTACTACTATTCACTTATCGAATGAAACGTGGAGAAAAATAGCGCCAACAGATGTTTTTTATAAAGATCGTAAATATCAAACTTTAAACAAGGATTGGACAAACATAATTACTGTAGAATTATGGAACGCTTTAAAGCTTCCATGTTGTTTTTCGTTTAAGAATGCAAAAATTAATGATAACGATGACAAAATATATCTAAAATTTTGGGGAAAATGTTCGGAATGTAGCACAGCTATTAATGCATATAGTGTTACCAAACCTACAGCAGACGGTCTTGATATTTATATATCTACTAATGATACAACGGGGATAAAACACACAAAAAAACGACAATTACGCGAAACTCATAGAGCAAGCGTTGTAAAGGAATTATATGCATCATCAGTATACGCGTGGAGAAGAGAGAAAGCGAACGAAATAATGAAATTTGGAGACGTAGAGCCGGCACACCTGTATAATAAAAATGTATTGCGTAAAGCAAAGTAATTAGAAAAAGATCGGATATTAGGATTAAGTAATGTCTCCGATCCGATCCTATCGATTGCTGAATTAAAATATAAACTCGAGTTTGCAGGCTGTATAAAAGATATAGGTATGGATAAATTTTTTGTCATGTATTGGAACAACGAGCAAATATTTCTGTATAAAAAATTTATAAAACAACAAGTTATTACAAATAATATTTTAAGCATAGATGCGACGAGATCGTTGATTAAACGCATTAAAAGACCTGACAGTTCGTCAAATACTGTGTTTTTATATCAAATCGTGGCTCCCTTTAACGGAAAAATATTGCCAATATCACAACTGATCTCATAGAAACATGATACGAATATGTTATCCTTTTGGTTACGAGAATGGTTGCGTACGCCTATTCCCTGTCCCTTTGAGATTGTAACCGATTATTCTTCCGCGTTACTAAATGCAATAAGCTTTGCTTTCAACGATGTAAATTTAAATACTTATATTGAACAGTGCATGATATTTTTAGAGACTTGCGACCACACGCAAAGACCAAAGTGCATTATACGCCTTGATATCGCGCATTTACTGAAACAAGTGTGCCGATGGAAATGTTTTAATGGAAAACATATGCGGATTAAAGATTTTTATGTACGTTGCATCGCTCTTCTTACGAAATGTACAAATATCGATAAATTTCGTCAGATCTGTCGTGATATTTTAACGGTAGCAAATTCAGAGAGTGAAGAAATATCTACCAAGATAGATAATTGTTTTAACGCACAAGAAAAATTAATTAAATTAATTAAGAGCGACGAAACTTTGTACAATACCGATAGTGACATGGATTCTCTAGATGAAAATTTGATAAATACCTTAGATGACGAATGCGGTAATAAAATCACGGCTTTTCTATTGCGTATACAATCTGAAAGCGAACCCAATTACACTGGCGAAAGACCCAATCCATATTGGTGCCCTCAATTTGGTAGGAATTTACTTAAAATCGCTAAACATTTTCCTCTGTGGACAGGAGTAATGTCGGCCCGCATAGCATCTTCTGCTTGTAGCGAGGAATATTTTAGAGAATTAAAACAGTTGGTTTTTAAAGGTGCTAAATGTATACGTGCTGACAAATTTCTTGTTATGCACATCAGGTCGCTTGCAGGCGCGATGAAAATTTTACACGCAACTGATTTGCATGCCGTGTCAAACGATATTGACGATAACGAAATTGATCCAAATATATGTAATATTTCTAATATTACACGAGATATCGCTGATAATGATAGTAATATCGTAGATGATCCTGCGGCCGATACAAGAAATTTAAACAGCTGTTCGTCAATTCATGACACAACAACCGTGCACCACGCTAATATTCCTCCTGCGCCTACTAATGTCGATATGGAGAACGACAATATTATGACTTCTTCTGACGTTAATTTAACATGCCACGCATATCTTAACGAAATGGAAAATTGGAAAGGTCAAAACAATACAAGGAGCCGTGGTAAATATTTAACCAATTGTCCGGATGTCGAGAGTATTCACCTGAAACCAAAATTTACTACAACATTACCATTACTTAAAAATGGCAATA
The DNA here is from genome assembly GCA_963971435.1 of Lasius platythorax. Classification (NCBI taxonomy): domain Eukaryota; kingdom Metazoa; phylum Arthropoda; class Insecta; order Hymenoptera; family Formicidae; genus Lasius; species Lasius platythorax. The sequence goes on along the minus strand of OZ020547.1, from coordinate 2,928,423 downwards.
CTTTAAGTCCGGTGATACTTGATAAAAAGCCTATCATGCTTATAAATACATGTCCTTTTGACGCAATCGCTCAAACTTTATTAGTCGGATACTGCGATTGGGCAAATTTTCATCGTTATTTAGAGCAAACGCAAACTGACCTATTTCGCTTTATAAAACAACTATCGACGAGTGGGACATCCACAAAAGTATACGAAGAAAGAGCACTCATATTAAATAAATTTATTGTTCCCATATGTGGAACAATGAATTGCAGTTGTAATATTTCAGATTTAGTTGCAAAACATTTATTGAAAGATGAATTTTCATGCAAAATACATCTGAATTGTTTGAACTGTCAAAATTCAGAAAACTTCACCCATATTGTTCTTGATATAAATGTAAAACCCTTTTATACAAGTAATATGAGAGTTTTAGAAAGTGTTATCAACGAACAATATTCGTATAGCGACAAGAAATGCACCCGATGCAAAGGAGAAAATATAGAATATTCTATTATTTGTGGCCAGCTTCTGTTTATTGATATAGAATGCCTACAATGGTCAAATTTCGCAAAAAATCTGAATGTATCAGGCTGGGAAAGAACTTTCACATTAAGTCAAATACCAGATGATTTAAAATTTCATGATTGCGCGTATAAATTACTTGCAGCTATCGAATATGAAGGTACACAAGATGCAAAAACTGTAGGTCACTACATCGCACATATTCGCAGAGTTTCGGGAAAATGGGAAATTCACAACGATCTCTGTCGAAATGAAAAACCACTTGCTGCTTCCCAAAGAGTACTCCTGCAAAAAAAGAAAATATCACTTCTGATATTTATAAAAATTAATCATAACAAATAATTCAAAAACTTAATACAAAAAAACAGTAACAAAAACGTTTAAGAAAATAAAAAATAAAAAATAAATAAAATAAAAATAACATAAAAATAAAAAAAATAAAAAATTATAACAAAATTTCATTTTATTCTTCATTTATTTCACCATTTTCTTCTTCCATACTTATACTTCCATCAAAGATTTAAAAAAAATTAAAAAATTATAATAAAAAAATTATATTAACAATAAAAAAATTATATTAACAATAAAAAATATCACGCTATCATATGTAACGTGCCGCTTTCGCGAGACGGCTCAGAATCGCTAGTCGGGATCAGGGCTCGGAAAGGGCTACGAGTCAACCAGGCGTGTGATTTAATTAAACTTGTTTATTCAATGTTTGCGTCTTGATGTACAGAGTGAAACATGCGTGTGTGGTGTATACGAGCGATGGATGCGTGTATCGGATGTATATATTTACAGTGCGTCAGAATGGTGCGCGAACGGTACGTATGTGTAGGTGACTGCAAGCAGTGTGAATTTGTACAGTGTGTAAGAATATGTGCGCGAACGGTACGTATGTGTAGGTGATTGCAAGCAGTATGAATTTGTACAGTGTGTAAGAATATGTGCGCGAACGGTACGTATGTGTAGGTGATTGCAAGCAGTATGAATTTGTACAGTGTGTAAGAATATGTGCGCGAACGGTACGGGTGTATGCGGTAATGCAAGCGGTATGTATAATTACGGCGTGTAAGAATCGTGGATGCGGAATGCAGCGGACGGCTCGGATCGTACGATGAAAGTCGTGATTTATTTGATCGAGTTTACATAAATGTAATCAGCATTTCGCGCTTTAAAGTTCGTGGAACTTGAGCGCCGGTTTGTTGTTGTCGCGTTTTTGCGTTCCTCTCGGCTCTTTAAACGCCGGGCGAGCGCTGTGTATACGCGTGAATGTGATAGGCGCGGGGCGTGCGGGCACGCGGGCGCGAGAGCGCGAGAGCGCTAGGCGCGAGAGCGTCAGGCGGGAGAGCGTGAGCGCTGTATTGCCGTGAGTCGCGGGGCTTGTTTCTTTTCTCGGTGGATTATTCGCGTAATGAATTACGGGTAGGATGCGTTTCGGATGCGGCGACAGACGAGAGCACTCGTCGACGGCAGAGATCTCTTCTACCCGTAGAATTGATCGCCGCGAGGCTAGATGGAATAGGCGAGTTATCGAAGTGCCGAGATCGCTTCGGCGGAGACTGAGTTCTCTCAACCTCTCGAGCTTCGGGTCTCGCGGTTCGGAAAGGAGCTCTTTTCGGAGAGTCGCCGAGATTTGCTCGGCGGAGACTGAGTTCTCTCAACCTCTGTTTGTTCTCTTCTACGAGAGCATGCTCGGAATCGGAGTTTCAGGCGCCGTACTGGCTCTTTGGAGACAATCGGAGACCGGAGTGATTTTTGCTTCGTTGGGCCGCTCTCTTTATACCCCGAAATTACCCGCTCGGGTAATTTCGGAAGTAATCGCGGCCCGATTGTTTTAGCGTTGAGTGACAGCTGTCAAACGCTCGGTCGGATTCGGGGCCGTTCGGGCGGCCTCGGAGACGGCGGATGGGACCGTCGCTCGGCGCTTTCCGACGGAACTCGGAGCGATTCGGTGTGCCGAGACGACGGCCCGGTTTGTGAATCCGGCGGCCGTTTTAGCGGGTGCGGATGCGGAGTATAAAAAGGGCGCATAGCGCCGCTGCATTTTGCCCGGCTGGTGTTCGCCGGGCGGCAGCCTTCCGGCGGATCGACGGCCGGGTATACGATCGTCGGGGGGGGGATCGTTACATCACCCCCTCCCTAACAATATGCCTGAATTTGAGGCATTCATTCGATTCGGCGGCGGTAGCGGAGTTCGCCGGTTCGCGAGAATCGCAAAATATAACGCCCTTGCGGCGTTCGGGGTTTATATCGTCGCGAAACATGTACCGCGAAGTGTGGTACTTCTACGATGAGCCCGGGTTCAATCTGAACCCGGATTGGCGGCGGTGGGAGCGGGCCATCGGGCATTAAAAGCGGCGGTTGTTGTTCTGCCGGTGCGTCGGCGCTCGGTTGAGCGGCGGTTAAGGCTGTTGTCTGCCGTCGCTTCGGTGGTGGTGGCGGCGGCTGGAGCAGGATTGCTTGCTTCCGGCGATTTACATGGTCCGATCGTTGAATCAGGGTGCCGACCTTCGGCGGCCGTGGCTGTGGTAGCGGCTTCGGCGGCGGCGGTGGCGGTTCTCGGCGGCGGTTGCAGGATCTGGTCCCAGTAACCGGGATCGTCGAGGAGCTCGTCTATCGATTTTATTATGTCTTCCTGGCCTGACATATTCGTTTCGAATGATTCGTGGTTTGTTTTATTCGTCGTGGTTGCCGTTGTTTAGTTCGTCGTCGTTAAGAGGGGGAAGTTCGTCCTCGTTATTGTTGCTGTTATTTTTATTTATTTTCCCTCTAGCCGGTTTTAAATGTTGAACGTGCGTATGCCGGTACCATTTGCCTCGCTTGCTCCGGAGATCTACGATGACGGGCGAGATTACCCGACGTACTTCGAGTGGCCCGATGAATTTCGGCGCGAGTTTGGCGTTAAAATCTTCCGCCTTTTTGGAGAGTGGGTGATCGCGTCTCCACACCCAGTCGCCGATTTGCGGACGCCATGGCCGGCGGCGTAAGTTATAATATTTTTCTTGCCTTTGGAAGGCGCGAGCCAGGTTAATGCGCACCAGTTCGTAGGCTTCCTCCAGGTGCCGGCGGATCGTACTTGGTTCGATCGCCGGAGCGGCCGGTAGCTCGTGCGGCGCGTCGAGTTCTCGCCCGTGGTTAAGATAGGCGGGCGTATAGCCGGTCGCGTCGTGGACGGCCGTGTTGAACGCGAATTGAAGCGCGGGCAGGTGTTTGTCCCATGCGCGGTGGTCATTTTCCACGAATTGACCGATCATGGTTTTTATGGTTCGGTTGGTTCTTTCGACCGGATTGCAGTGAGGCGCGTATACGGGCGCGGTTCGATGTTGTATACCGAACTCGGCGAGCCGGTTCTTAAATGCGGCGGAGGTAAATTGGGTGCCGTTGTCTGAGAGGACGATGTCCGGGCGCCCGTGGCGGAGCAGCACTCGCTCGGTAATGGCCTTAGTGGTGTTCCCGGCGGTGGCCTGGCGGAGCGGTACCAGTTCTACCCATTTCGTGAATCTGTCTTGAAGCACGAAGAGCCAGGTGTGGCCCTTGCGTGAGCGTGGCAGCGGCCCCACTAGGTCGACGGTTACGTGTTCCCACGGTCGTTGGATGTTCGTAGCGTGTAGGGCGCCGGCCGGCGCGACTTGGTCGGCTTTATGCGCCTGGCAGTTCTGACAGGCTCGGACGTAACCAGCGATTTCTCGGAACATACCCGGCCAGTAAAATCGCTCGGCGATACGGGCGATAGTTTTGGCGATGCCAAGGTGCCCGGCGGTGGGCGCGTCGTGGTAACGGTGGATGATGGCGGTTCTTTGCTCCTGGGGGACGCATTCTTTCCACTGGCGTTCGGTGGGATGCTCCTTGAAATCCAGACTATGAAGTAGGTGCCGTAGGAGGCGTCCGTCTGTTACGCGGTAGTCGGGTCGGCGGGCGGGGTTGCGATTGACCTCCTCGAGGAGCCGTTGGTACCACTTGCAGCGGAGCGGCGTTGCGGCGCACTATGTCGGCTGTCGTGAGAGAGCGTCGGCCACGCGGTTCAATACGCCTCGCCGGTACGTTACTTCCACGTCGTACTATTGTAACTCGAAGAGCCACCGGGCTAACCTTCCGGTGGGCGCCTCGAGCCGTTGTAACCACCGTAGGGACTGATGGTCTGTGATGACGGTGAAGGGGTACCCCTCCAGGTAGCCCTTCATACGGCGGATGCCCCACACGACGGCGAGGCATTCGAGTTCGGTGGCGCTATAATTCCGTTCGGCCCCGTTGAGTGTCCGGCTCGCGTAGGCGATGACGCGTTCTCCCTCCTCGAAATTCTGCGTCAGGACGGTCCCGAGGCCGCTCGTGCTCGCATCGGTCTGCAGAATAAAACGCCGTGTGAAGTCTGGGCACGCGAGAACGGGTGCGGAGACGAGCGTGCGTTTAAGTTCGCGGAAGGCGCGTCCTTCGTCCTCCCCCCACTTCCAGCGCGCGTTTTTCTTCGTTAGCTGGGTGAGTGGGCCGGCGATGGTGGAAAATTTTTCGATGAACCGCCGATACCAAAAAGCCATGCCGAGGAACTGACGGACTCGTTTCACGGTACGTGGTTCCGGCCAGTCGGCTACTGCGCTCACTTTCTCGGGGTCGGTTCGGATGCCTTCGCAGTCGATCACATGCCCGAGATATTTGAGTTGGTCGACGCAGAATCGACACTTGTCCGGGTTCAGGCGGAGGCGGGCGTCTCGCAGCCGGTGGAATACTTCCGCGAGCAGCCGGAGGTGCTGGTCGAACGTGGCGCTGATTACGATGATGTCGTCTAAGTATACAAACACGTTGGGCTCCATCTCGGGTCCGAGAACGTTGTCGAGGAGGCGTTGGAACGTGGCCGGGGCGGAGTGAAGTCCGAACGGCATGACCGTGAATTGGTAGAGCCCCCTGCCGGGGATGGTAAAAAGCAGTGATAGAACGGCTCTCCGGTGTTAATGGCACCTGCCAGTAACCGTTCTTCAGATCCAAGGTCGTGAGGTATCGCGCTCCTCGTAGCTTGTCTAAGGTGGCGGTGATTTGCGGTAGTGGATAGGCGTCGCGTTCGGTGACGTCGTTGACCTTGCGGAAATCGATGCAGAATCGCTGCTTTCCGTCTTTCTTCTTTACGATGACCACTGGCGAGCTCCATGCGCTCCGCGAGGGCTCGATGACCCCGGCCGCTTCCATCTCGGCCACCTCCCGGTCGATGATCGCCTGCATTGCCGGGTTGCGGGGCCGGTACCGTTGCTTGATCGGCGTAGCATGTTTTAGTCGTATTTGATGCGACGCCTTGTCGGTGAGTCCGCGCACGGCCTTGAACTTTTCTAGTTCGGTTGCGAGGAACGCCTCGAGTCGTTGTCGCTCGTAGGCAAACGTGGGCGTCAATCCCCCGAGTTTCCCGCAGGTCGGTGCGGTGTCGAGGTTAGTCGGAGGTGGTGGTGGGGGTAGGATAATCCCGGTGCGGGCCCACAGGTCCACCCCAATCAGGACGTCACTCTCCAAGGTCGGTAACACGGAGAACTCGTGTGTGAAGGTCCGTGAGCCGATCTGCACGGGCAGGCGGACGGTGCCGGGTATCTCCGCGGTCGCCCCGTTGGCGAGCTGAATCTGTCCCTCGTAGTCGCAGCGCTGGTAGCCCAGCTGTTGTGCTCGTTCCGCGGTCTGGTCGTTGATGAACGACACCTCGGACCCTGAGTCTAGCAGGGCGAGGCATCGGTATCCGGCGATGTTGAGGGTAATATGTGGCCGCGGGTTGTATTTTATGCGGGGCTCGGAGCGGCGGTTTCGGCGGCGGCGGCTCCGGCCAGGTCCGCGTTTCCCGGCGGAGGGTGGCATTGTTTAGTGAGTACGCCGTCCCGGCCGCACTGTGAGCAGAACTTACGCGGAGGCCGTTTGCAATTGAACCGCGTGTGGCCCCGCTGCTTGCACCGCCAACAGCACTCTTCTTTATTGTAGGCGGCGGCCACGGCGGGCTTGTCGTCCGTCTTCTGGGTGGCCTTGAGGTGGTCTCGACGCTGCTTGTCTATGTGCTCGAAATCCGCGGCTCGCGCTTGTAGTTCGGAGATACTGGTCGCGTCGTCGTATCGAACGTACATCTTGTAGTCCGGGCTCATGTTTTCGTACTAGCGATCCACCTGTTCCTCGCGGTTGAACCCGCCGGCGCGGCGCATAAGCGTCAGCATTTCTGTCGCGTACTTGTTGAACGCTTCCCCTGAGCGCTGCCGGCGATCAGTAATTTCGCGGCGGAGAGCGGCCTGGTAGCGGCGGGGCAGAAACTGCGTGCGAATATCGCGCTCAAAATCGGCCCACGTGCGCCACTGGTCGCGGTTATTCCGCAACCATAGCAAGGGGTCCCCCCGCAGGAGCTCCGGTAGGCCCTTAAGGAGCTGTTGGTCGGACGGGCCGTACGCATCTCGTAATTTCGCGAGGCGTTCGAGGAAGGAAATCGGGTCTTTCCCGTCGAAATGGCAGCCCCATTTCCTTATCTGCGAGATGACCTTGGCGTCATCCGTGGGTGGACCGGGCGCGGGTCCAAACGACGGCACCGGAAGCGTGAGCGTGATCGGGGTGCGCAACGCATCGCGCGCGTCGGTAAAAGTCTCGGTGCTTGTGCCCGCGGCCGCGGTCGGCTCGAGGTCCGTGTCTTCCTCGGGGTGCTGTTCGAGATAGTCTCGTATTCGGCGCCGCAGGTCCCCGACGGTTCCGGAGGCGTCGAGTCCGCGGGCGGTCGCGAGATCCGCGAGTTCGCTTTTGGACGCGTGGTACATCAGGGTTCGCAGTTTCATCTGTGAGGTATTCGCGCGCTGGTTGCCTTGTACGGTCGAGTCGAGAGCGGTCCCTGTTCGGGCGCCAATGTAACGTGCCGCTTTCGCGAGACGGCTCAGAATCGCTAGTCGGGATCAGGGCTCGGAAAGGGCTACGAGTCAACCAGGCGTGTGATTTAATTAAACTTGTTTATTCAATGTTTGCGTCTTGATGTACAGAGTGAAACATGTGTGTGTGGTGTATACGAGCGATGGATGCGTGTATCGGATGTATATATTTACAGTGCGTCAGAATGGTGCGCGAACGGTACGTATGTGTAGGTGACTGCAAGCAGTGTGAATTTGTACAGTGTGTAAGAATATGTGCGCGAACGGTACGTATGTGTAGGTGATTGCAAGCAGTATGAATTTGTACAGTGTGTAAGAATATGTGCGCGAACGGTACGGGTGCATGCGGTAATGCAAGCGGTATGTATAATTACGGCGTGTAAGAATCGTGGATGCGGAATGCAGCGGACGGCTCGGATCGTACGATGGAAGTCGTGATTTATTTGATCGAGTTTACATAAATGTAATCAGCATTTCGCGCTTTAAAGTTCGTGGAACTTGAGCGCCGGTTTGTTGTTGTCGCGTTTTTGCGTTCCTCTCGGCTCTTCAAACGCCGGGCGAGCGCTGTGTATACGCGTGAATGTGATAGGCGCGGGGCGTGCGGGCACGCGGGCGCGAGAGCGCGAGAGCGCTAGGCGCGAGAGCGTCAGGCGGGAGAGCGTGAGCGCTGTATTGCCGTGAGTCGCGGGGCTTGTTTCTTTTCTCGGTGGATTATTCGCGTAATGAATTACGAGTAGGATGCGTTTCGGATGCGGCGACAGACGAGAGCACTCGTCGACGGCAGAGATCTCTTCTACCCGTAGAATTGATCGCCGCGAAGCTGGATGGAATAGGCGAGTTATCGAAGTGCCGAGATCGCTTCGGCGGAGACTGAGTTCTCTCAACCTCTCGAGCTTCGGGTCTCGCGGTTCGGAAAGGAGCTCTTTTCGGAGAGTCGCCGAGATTTGCTCGGCGGAGACTGAGTTCTCTCAACCTCTGTTTGTTCTCTTCTACGAGAGCGTGCTCGGAATCGGAGTTTCAGGCGCCGTACTGGCTCTTTGGAGACAATTGGAAACCGGAGTGATTTTTGCTTCGTTGGGCCGCTCTCTTTATACCCCGAAATTACCCGCTCGGGTAATTTCGGAAGTAATCGCGGCCCGATTGTTTTAGCGTTGAGTGACAGCTGTCAAACGCTCGGTCGGATTCGGGGCCGTTCGGGCGGCCTCGGAGACGGCGGATGGGACCGTCGCTCGGCGCTTTCCGACGGAACTCGGAGCGATTCGGTGTGCCGAGACGACGGCCCGGTTTGTGAATCCGGCGGCCGTTTTAGCGGGTGCGGATGCGGAATATAAAAAGGGCGCATAGCGCCGCTGCATTTTGCCCGGCTGGTGTTCGCCGGGCGGCAGCCTTCCGGCGGATCGACGGCCGGGTATACGATCGTCGGGGGGGTGGGGGATCGTTACACATATTAACCTAGAGTCTTACAAACCTGGACAAAAAACTTTCTTTTATCCTGCTTTTATTTCTCTATCTACTGCTTCTTCTTCCATACTTTCATCCCCGTAAGGGTACAAACGAAACGAAGAGCGGTTCAAACGGTTACAAACGATTTAGAAGCAGCACCCGTTTACAGAATTCGAATATCTTAAAAAATAGCAAAGATACCCCTTTCGCGAATTTTAAATACCCCGTATTTCCACCCCCGTGGGGGTACAAACGAAACGAAGAGCGGTACAAACGGGTACAAACGATTTAGAAGCAGCACCCGTTTACAGAATTCGAATATCTTAAAAAATAGCAAAGATACCCCTTTCGCGAATTTTAAATACCCCGTATTTCCACCCCCGTGGGGGTACAAACGAAACGAAGAGCGGTACAAACGGGTACAAACGATTGGGAAGCAGTATCCGTTTATAGAATTAAAATATCTCTAAAAATGACAAAGTTACCTTTTTCGCGAATTTTAAATACCCCGTATTTCCAACCCCGTAGAGGTACAAACGAAACGAAGAGCGGTACAAACGGGTACAAACGACTGGGAAGCAGTACCCGTTGATAGAATTAAAATATCTCTAAAAATGACAAAGTTACCTTTTTCGCGAATTTTAAATACCCCGTATTTCCAACCCCGTAGGGGTACTAACGAAATGAAAAGCGGTACAAACGGGTACAAACGATACTGAATCGAACCGTAAAAAAAAATTACGATATCTCAAAGTGTGGTGCTGGTGATTTTTCAACCCTTAATAACTCGCAACCCTTAGGGGTACAAACGAAATAAAAAACGGTACAAACGGGTACAAACGATGCTTAATCGATTGCATACCTGAAAAATCCATTTGCTTAAAGTCGGGTGCTAAGTTCACACATCCGTTCCGTATCCAGAACGGATACGGAACGGATTCACACCTGATGTGAAATGATCGTGTCATCCTATTCAGGCAAATGTAATATGAAATCGGAATAAGAATATTTTATATATTTTTATTTATTTGATTTTTTATCACATATTACATGTGTAAATAAAAAATTATAACGTCAACAAATAATATTCTTATTACATAAACCTTTAAACATACATTAAAAATTAAAAAAACATTTATATATATATATATACACTATGATTTATATCATATTATTTTACTTTTTATTTTACTTTATATTATTATACTTTTTACTTCTGGCACTTTTATAACATTTATATCTTATTATTAATCGGTCTTTGTATTCTCTGTTTGTTTATGATGTCTTGAACGTTTACCGGACCAGTCCATAGAATTGTTTATGACGCCCTTGACTGCAGCCTCAAATGTTTTCTTTGGTAACGGTTGTTTATTATTTCCGAAAATTAGAGAGTATATTGCTGAAATCGTAATACAGGCTTTACGTAGAAATGGTTACTTATGCAGGTTCGCTAAATGCGTGCTCTACTTTTATTATAATTTGAAGTGTACATAAAATTTCTACTCACTATAAAGACAAGCGTACAATTTCAATTCAGCGAAAACTACTTTTCTAGGTACTCGTCTTAACGGAGTCATTTGATTAGCTACATCTCTGGTGATAAATTGACGAATGGTTTCACCGAGGTTTCGTGGAATTGAACGGTCTTTACTGATAAGGGTTTTTATCATTACACACTGTAATTAACAAATTACAATTCATTATAAATTTGTTCACACGGCGTTACAAAAAAATTGATATTTAATATATGTATATAATGATACTAAAACTGATATTTACTATTTTTTGTCTATATGCTGTATCCTCTTTTAATTTTGTATCGAACGCGTTTAAGTGGCTATCGTACTGCACGGTAATTTGAAGCCATCAGCCTGAATGTGAATTTTCTTCTACTTCTAATCCTCGATTATCGTTATTTTCGGATCTAGAGTTTTCTAAATTTCAATTTTCTATATTTGGCTCATTACCACTTAGCATTTCTTCTAATAAAATATCATAATTTTCACGATTATGTTCAAAAGCATCTTTTTGTCTTCTCTCTCTTTGTCTTCTTCGATGCTCTGACATTCGTAAACGTGCCAATTCACGTATACGCACACGACGACGCTCTGCTTCATCCATTTAACAAAAAAACTGAACACTCAAATAAAAAACAAATGTTGAATTAAATATTCTAAATCTCTTTACACTTCAGCTCACTTAATGACATTGCCATATGAAGAATATAGAGACCAGGAGGCCGAACTTTCGTTACGAGAATAAGCCCAAAACCCGATTTCAATGGAAGTCTTAAAATACATAAACTGATGGCGCTACGAGATATATATCGAAAGTATCCGGTTATTATTAGGCAGTTAGATCCGGCAATTATTTGGACCAGATTCATGCGCCAAACCTAAAAAAAATTATGTAATTTCTTTTATTACAATTATTGCATAAGTATTTGTTTATTCACTATTAAAATTTTTACAAATTATATATATATATATATTATTGTAAAGAATTTTTTTATTTATATTTGGAAACGGATAAAGCCCACATAATTACCGGATCTAGCTAACTGAATTCGGTATATCATTCAAAAACCACATTCGTGCCTTATCTGGCAAATGCTAGATCAGGAGCGCCGGACCAAATTTCTACTCGGGAATTGGCCTCCGAAAAATTCTTCATCGTGCGGCTAAAATACCAAAAGCATTTTCAATAGTGTGTCTAGCGCGAGAAAGTCTGTAGTTAAAAATTTTCTCTTTATCATTGAGATGTCTTTTTAAATATGGTTTTATCATATTTTCTGTAAAAGCAAAAGCATCATCTGCGACAAAAAAGCATGATATTTGCAATTCAGAATCGGGTAATTTTGTAGTTCCCTTCGGCAAATTCAAAGTGTTATCATGGAGTGATGTTGACAGATTAGATTCAGCAAATACTCTGCTATCAGACTCGCTATCATGGCCTAGTTTACATCGTCGAAACGTTGGTACGCGTGTTAAGTTTGGTGCGCACCAATGCTTTAGTACTGGTGCGTTTACATCGAATGTACTAAGGGAAAAAAATAATACGAATTTAATTCATGACGATTGCCTCCTAGTGGTGGTATTTAGAATTGCAATTTGTGTGAGTTTATTCTTGTTTTGTAAGTGAAGTGTATTACTTATTTGAGTAAAAACGAGAAAATATGTATAATAATAGTGTGCTAAGTGCGTATGGCCAGGTTTTATGTTTCAAAATTTACAATATACTCGAAGAAGACGCATGATGATTATGATAAGAGCAAAGTGACGAGCCTTATTACGACATCTACTAAGGTTATGTTTGGAGCAAAAATTTAATTTAATTTTTATGTGGAAAGTAATAATAAGTAATCCAATACCTCCTCAACTTATTACGACAGGCATACAATACAGAATATGGATGAAAAAAGAAGTTACGAATTTTGGGAATCAATTGTGTTAAATCATTATACTAATTTGGAATGGCCCGAAAGTTTCCGAATGTCAAAAATGAGTTTCTTGAAATTGTGTGATTTACTCGAAGATGAATTACAACCCAAAATGCAACTTTTAAAAGCTAGGGCGCCTGTATCTGTAAAAAAACAAGTTGCTATAGCTCTGTATAAAGTTGCTAGTTGTTCTGAATACAGAGTAGTTGGGAATGTATTTGGAGTACATAAATCAACAGTGAAGAAATATCTCTACAGAGTTGTAAAAGCAATTAATAAAGTTATGGCTCCCGCTTATATCAATATACCAAACCAAGATGAAGCTAAATATATTGCAATGCAATTTGAAAACATGTCTCATATCCCTCAAATAATTGGTTGCATCGATGGAACACATGTACCTATTACAGTACTAGAAGAAGGTTATAGAGATTTTGTCAATAGAAAAGGATGGGCATCTTACAATGTTCAAGCAATAGTTGATTGTTGTGTCGGGTAGAGGATGCTAAAGATATATCTAATTTTATTATTGTCTTTATTACTTACTAGCGGCCATGACAGTTCTACTAAAACTAAAAAACAGGGCAGGAATCCGGCACTAATTCTGGCATAACGCCATCTATGTCTACGATGGAATCGAGTATATCACTTGCGCGATTTATATGAACTACCAATCACAATAATTCTCCCACGCTAAAAGAAACATAGCAAAAAAAGGAAAAAAAACACAAATAATTGAACGAATTTATTTAATCCAAAACGTAATCGTGTAAATGTGATGGCAATCGATGCGATCGTTGTGACCGCTTAATATTATTTGGTGGAGGATCCGGTATGATTCTTGTTTGATCTTCAGGTGTATTTCCAGGTGTATCTTCAGGTGGTGTATTCTCTGGAACAGTCCTTGAAAATTCCATGTAATAACCCAAATCGTTAGACACGTTTTTTTCTGGATTTACCTCTTCTTCTTCTCCTTTGGTGTCAGATGAAAATCTAACTGCTTTCTTCTTAACTTCGGTACTGCGTAGCTGATCAATGTCTTTTGAAAGTATACCCATCGTCAAGCTTGATGAGGTAAAGGAGTTGGCCAAACTTTTTAGTAACTGTATCAAACTTCCATGCAGGTTTTAAGTTTGTGTAGTATCGTGCCTGTATTCTCTCTCCCACCGATAAACTGCGAGTACCAGGAATTTTCTGATAATTAATGACATTCTTGAGTGGTTTGAGGGCATCTAATTTAATACGAATGGTCCGGTGGAGATAAAGTTCCGCTAGAGACTTCCGCATGCGAGTGGCGTGGCTCTGTATTTAAATAGAATTTCCCAGACTTTTTGACTTACAATTAGTGTAAGAGGTTCATTTCGCATTGATTTAAGGCGCTGTTTTAGTGTCTGGATGTTCCTTTTGGCAAGTCCATTTGTGACAGAATGTCCTGGAGCTATCAACTTCTGGAAGATACGCTTTCTTGACAAAATTGTTTGAATGTTTCACTGACAAATATTGTTGCGTTATCAGAAACCATAACCTTAAGAATCCATGGGTTAAGAAGATATTCTTTAATAGTTCGATGGTCTTTTCTGATGTTGATGCATCTTTGATGATTCGAATTTCGGCCCATCTGGAACGAGCATCTATTAGAATTAAAAAATAATGATTTTCAAATGGACCTGCGTAATCTATATTGTAACGATCCCCCCTGAGCGATCGTTTTACCCGGCCGTCGATCCGCCGGAAGGCTGCCGCCCGGCGAACACCAGCCGGGCAAATGCAGCGGCGCTATGCGCCCTTTTTTTATTCTTTCAAACCGCGACCGAATCGCGCCGTTATACGGCCGACGAGATCGAACGCCAGGGCCGTTGTCTCGGCGCTTCCGAACTGCTCCGAATCTTGACGGAAGCCGCCGAGCAACGCTCCCTGCCGCACCGCCCGAACGCCGCCAAGATAACGCGCGCCGATAATTACTCGGATTAGGCAAAAACAAATCGGGCCTAACGAGTCTCGCCGAAATTACCCGAACGGGTAATTTCCCGGTATAAAAAGGGTGAGCCGATACCGAGAAGATCACTCCGTTCCAGATCTCGATCAGTACTCGTACAGTACCTGACCTCCGATCCCGAACACACTCTCGACAAGATAAAAGAGGTTGAGCGAACTCAGTCTCCGCCGTGTGATCGCGGCACATCTTGCAAGAGTTTCCTGACAATCCTAAACCAAAAGTACACAGGTTGAGCGAACTCAGTCTCTGTCGAGAGATCTCGACACTTTCGATAAAAGATCCGACAAAAACCTGCAACGATCGTAAAAACTCAGCGGGTAGAGAGATCTCTGCCGCCGACGAGCGATCTCGTCCAGACGTTGCATCCTAATTGCATCCTACCACCCGAAGCACGAATCAAATACGCAGCCGAAACACAAACCGCGCCGAACGATACGTTCGCGCCTCGCGCTCTCTCGCGCCTCGCGCTCTCTCGCGCCTCGCGCTCTCTCGAGCCTCGCGCTTTCTCGCGCCCCGCGCTCTCTCGCGCCCCGCGCTCTCTCGCGCCCCGCGCTCTCACGCCTTACGCGCTCTCGCGCCCCGCGCGCTCCCGCGCCCCGCGCGCCCGGACAGCTGACACGACAACAACACACGACGGGACCTTTAAACTGTATCACGCACCGAATATACATTCTTTAAACTGAATCACGCACCGAATATACATTCTTTAAACCGTATCACGCACCGAATATACCTTCTGATACCGACACACCGAATCCAGATACACGCATTATATACACATTTATACGCCCGCTACATATACTTGTATACACACACTATACATACGTTTATACGCACACTATACGCACAGTTGTACCCGCGCTACATACACATTTATACCCGCACTATATATACATTTATACACACACTATATACCGTTAACGTGCACGCCGCCGACACATTTATACACACACACACACTGAAGCTTGATACACGCGCATCTTACACACATCAATTCGAGCATCTGTAAATACTCACGCGTCATACATGTACATGCACTCTATCATTTACTTTGAATAAACATTTTCTTTTAAACGTACACCACGTCTGCTGTCTTGCTAAACCCTTTCACGAGCCCTAATCCCGACCGAGCGAATCCGAGCGAAACTCGCGAAAGAGCAACGTTACAATATGAATGCGATCCCAATTAGATGTCGGTTTTTCCCACTGGTGTACCAGAGCTTTAGCGGGGCTGGTTTTTATTTCTGCACAATTTTGACAGGATTTCACTATCCGTTCGATATCTCGATCAATTCCTTTCCAAATACAGGAGCGACGTGCAAGTTGTTTCATTTTTGTAATACCAACATGTGTTTTGGGTAATTCTTCGAGAACTGTTGACTGTAGCGTTTTAGAGATGACTACCCGTTGACCCTTAAACAGCATTCCCGCTTTAAGTGTATATTCGCAAGTATCAGTAGATTCATCATTAAAGTAGGTTCTTTTTGATTTTTGAGAGGACTTTATTCTTGTCGGTTTCTTGAGCAATACTTTTAGCAATAAGTTTTTCAGACGAAATTTCAAAAATAGTTGAATAACAGAGTTGATAAACTTTTTCATTGATGGTAATATTAGTCGAATAGTACTGTTGATTTTTTGGAGCTCTGGATAAGCAATCTACGTTGACATTTTCAGATCCTTTTTTAGGTTCAACTTCGTAATCAAATCCTGATAGAAATGATGCATAATGAAGTAATCGAGCTGATGTCATCACTGGTAATTTGTTATTCTGATGGAAGATTCTAGTGAGGGGTCGATTATCAGTCACCAACTTGAATTTTCGGGCAAACACGTACATAAAGAAATGGTTGACTGCAAACACGATTGCAAGAGTTTCGCGGTCAAGTTGGCTATAATTCCTTTCTGCCGGTGTTAGTGATCTAGACGCAAATGCAATCGGCTTCTCAACGCCATTGATAATAATATGTGACAAAACTCCTGCAATGCCTGTAGGGCTAGCGTCACATGTTACAACTAAGGGGAGCTCTGGCTTATACGGCGTTAATATTCGATCATTTAAAATTTCATTCTTAAGTTTCAGCCATGCATTTTCACAAACATTAGGCCATTTAAATTTTGAATCTTTTAGAAGTAATTTCCTTAGCGGGTACGTAATTGTTGATACATTCGGGATAAATCTTGAATAATACGTAATCATACCTAGGAAGCAGCGTACTTCTGCAATGTTGGATGGTTTTGGCATGCTGATGATGGCTTCGAGACTTTTTCGGAGACTTTAAAATTTTATTGAATCCGGTAATATGTCCAAGGTATTCGATTTCTTGTTGAAAAAATAAACATTTGTGTCGATTAAGATGTAAATCATATTTTCTTAGCCGTTGTAGACAAGCATATAAATTTTGTTGACATTCTTCCTTAGTGGCTCCGTGGTTAATGATGTCATCGAAATATGTCCTAGTCTTTTTGAGGCCGGCCAGAATTTGTTCCATGATTCGGTTGAATTCTGAAGGAGCCGTTTTGATGCCAAATGAAAGCTTGTTCATTCTATATGTGCCTCGATGAGTCGAAATAGTCTGGATTTTACTTTTTTTGTCGACCTGTATATGTAGATGGGCCTTGAATAAGTCGAGACGACAGAAATAACATGAATCTCGGAGGCTGTTTAATATTTCATCGATTCATTGAATTGGATGATTAACAGAAATTAGTCTCTGGTTAACCCATTTTATAGTCTACGCACAAACGAACGCCACCATCAGCCTTGGAAATGACTACTAGAGGCGATCCCCAATCACTTAAAGCTACCTTTGATATAATGCCAGCTGCTTCGAGATTGTCAAGTTCTTTTTCGACTTTTTCTCGTAATGCATAGGGTACTTCTCTTTCCTTGTGGAAAACAGGTTTTCCATTTTTCCGTAATTGAAGCGAAACCATAAACTCTGGTACACAGCCTTTTCCTCAAAAATTTCAGGAAATTGATTAATAATGTTTTCAATATTATTGATTGTTTGAATCTGAGGCTTATTGATACTAATTCTCTCTTCTTTATCGATTTCTGGAGATTGATACTTAGATGGCGAATCCATGTTCGTCCTAAAAGTGATGTCAGATTATCTGGAACAATGTACATTTTCTCACGTGATATTTTACCCTTATATCGAACTTCGACTTCAATTTCTCCATCTGGAAGGAATACGTTCTGCGTATATGAACGGAAGGCAATAATTGATTTATGAGGTTTAATATTTAAATTAAGCTTTTGAAATTCTTTTCGTAGAAGTAACGCAAATCCTGCTCCGGAGTCGACTTCAACAATTTGGGGACGTCCTTCAATAGCAACTGTGACAAAGTATTTCTTGGAATTACTGGGTTCTATACGTTGATTTCCAAATATCGACAATGTGGTTGATTCCGTAAATTGATACTTCATTAGTGGATTCTGTATTATTTGCTTTGTTTGTATTAAGAAGTGAACATATACATACTTTGGGAAGATGACCACGTCTTATCACATGCAGTACATTTTAGAGTTGATTTACTTATTCGATAATTTCTTGCAATGTGATTATTGTTTCCACATCGTAGACATAGTCCTTCAATGTCAAGTTGTCTGTAATCAATTTTTGATTTAGATCTGGGCCGATAATTTTTTTGCCTATAAGGACTTTTTGAATTGCTTCTTTGATTCGATGTCGCGTTGTCACGTCTCGATTTTCGTTGCTTTACTACTTTATTAACATCTTCAGGGTATAAATAAATTTGGAGTCGGTTGATTTTTTGAAAATTCACGACTGTCGATTTTTGAAGCTTTTAAAGCAAGAGCTTTTTCTACAATACCTTTGAACGTAGAGATATCAGATTGAAGCAACTGCTCACGGATGAAATTATTCCTTATACCTCTAATAAATTGAGCACGTAAGAAAATTCTGTAATCGAGACTCTACATTCACATGGTGAAACAAAGTCGCAATCACCGATGTCCTGACGCAGACGCGCTATATATTCAGCCAAGGATTGATTTTCATTTTGGTAAATCGAGAGAAATCGATGCTGTGCAACCAAGATATTTTTCTTGGGACATAAATGCTTTTCTAAAACTTATATTAGGTTATCGTATTCTAACATATTAGATGTTTGAGGCGCAACTAATGCTGCTAGTGTATTATAATGTGTCGCACCAATAGAATTAAGAAGCATTTTTGCACAGAGTACCTTATCTGTAGAAATACCTTCCATTTGCAAGTAATTTTCAAATAGTTGACGGTAATACCTGAAGCTTTCTTTCTTAGCGTCGAAATTTTCAAATTATGGTAGAAGAGCGGCATTAATTACGAGTTGATTGCTTTGTTGTTGATTGCCTTGTGGTTGAGCCATTAATCGAGCAATCAACTGTTGCTGCTTTTGATTCATTACGTTGATAATGTGTTGAAACTGTACTGCGTCCATCCTTGATTATTTGTTTACTGTCTTCTTTATGACACGTTATGTAGACAGATTGTTTTTCCTCGTCGCCAAAATTGTTGTGTCGGGTAGAGGATGCAAAAGATATATGTAATTTTAATATCGTCTTTATTACTTACTAGCAGCCATGACAGTTCTGCTAAAACTAAAAAAACGGGGCAAGAATACTTCGATGCGTTTGAGAAAATTTAATTCTTCGTGCGGAAACGTGCATTGAGACTCGCAGGGGTTATTTTGAAAATTTAATTTAATAAGTCCTTTTTAGGGCTAGCAATTTTTTGCAAAACAGTCCTTTTCAGGACTACTAATTTTTAAAACGTCAGGAAACTTCTCATTTGCAAAAATTAATATGACATTCCTTCCCTACGTTTCTCTAATCTGTAAAATATTAAATAGAAAATTCAGTTTAATATTATGAAAAGAGGATAAATCTTTCTTATAAAAAAAAATCTTTTTCTATTTTTTAACATGCTTTACGTATTTTCTTTTGAGCATAAAGTTGCTTAAATATCTAATTGTTATAATAAATTTCTCTTAAATAACTTGTGTTACTTTTGAATAATTAGGCGAAATCATTCGTAGGAAGATTTAATAAGTGATTTGTTTTAAGATTTAAGTGTTAACGCAAAGATTTTTCTAAAAAAATTGATTGTTTAAAAAATAATTTTTGTAAAACACAAAGAAGGCCTCCTTCATTTTTTTATATTTGTCAAAATCTTCTTCTTTATGTTAAGAATGGTTACGTCTTGGCGATAATTCTATCCACTGTCAACGCGTTGTCGAAATTTTCTGTAAGGTTTTTAAGAGACAGGAGGAATATGATTTTTAGTGCAAGAAAAAATTATTTCTATTATTACGATGCGTTAGAATATTGCATGCTAGCGGCGTGCGCGAAGGCATAGCGCCGCCGCGTCGACGGAGCAGCGGAACGCTCATGCACACTACCAGGCGCGCGGCTCACTGACGTGCGCCCGGCTAAAGGTCGGCGCTGATTGGCATGACTTCACTCAAAAATTACTCCTTTATTAAGTATTATAGAAAAAATTGGTTCAGGACTTTTCGACTCATTTTTTGATAAAGAATAACGCTATGTACTTAGTGGGCGGTCTTTAGTGACACCCTGTATGTATATATGTTGTGACCGTAAAGTTTTAAATATACTATAGGATAGTCTTCCGATGGGTCGTTGGTGCTGATCTACAGCACACCTTCGGCGCGATGTGCGAGAAAACCGACCGATAAACAAAACGATTAAAAAGCGGTACGGAAAGTTGGGCGCCAGGCGCGTTCCGCGCCATACAAAATTGTACTAGAATTACGAATACCGGGTCGGCTCAATAATCGCGACGGCGGAATACACGGCTATTCAGATAACGATATTGGTAGAGGGGATGGTCCGTACGGACGGGACGGGAGAGAATCGAGATAAGCAATGTTAAATCGGCACACACAAATGAAATAGAAAAATATAATATATTAAGTAGAAGATGAAGAAGAACAATATAAATCTAGTAAATATAAAATATAATTAGCAAGAGTCTGGCCATATGTTTGTTGGCCGCGGCGCTTATCATGATCAAGCGCAAGAAGAATATCTTTCACGCGCGAGCTGAAAATCGATTCTTCGGCGGATTTAATATTCTTGTTACACAAGGCTTATTCGGGCCTCGGCAGCGATGGAAATATCTCCGTATGCTGACAATCGACTTACGCTCCCTCACGTGGAATGTCGAATATGACAATATCCAAAAGGGAAGAAAAACAGGCGGCGCGCTCTTAGCAGCCAGCCATGTCGCGGTAATAATAATAACGCGTGGAATCAATTTCGATAGCGCGATATGAATCGTAATTTCTGTCGTAATTACACAATTATATAGCTGACACAAGGCAGCGAATAACTCTATAGTATCGAAACGCGACAATTATTAAAGTAGAATCAGTACGACGGAATTAAAGAACGACGAAATAAATCTAGACAATAAACACGCGACATGCACAGAATATTAACGCGAAATACGAGACAAACGTATTAGACGATAATTACGCAGTATACAACGATGTACGAGCTCGTTCGACAAAGAATTCGCAATATACAAAGAAAAGGTAACGAGATATATAACAAGACGCAAAATAGTGACTGTCGGCGGCAAGATTAGCTCGGGAGAGAGAGTACTTACGCGGATCCGTCGGCTCAGATGAGTCGTTTCACCGGCCAACTGCTTTAATTTCTCAAATGCAGCAAAAATAGGAAAAATATAAAAGAAAACCTTAACTTACGGCAGCGATGAATATGTGGCGCGACTCATCTGAACCATTCTCGCAATTGGTGGCTTTACAATAGGACGACGTCCGTCTCACCAGTAAATGGATTCTCGAAGCTTCCTCGAATTTGCAGCGATAAATGGGCCTCCGCTCTGTACGCTGGTCCGCCGAACAGTGACGAACGGAAGGCCCGCACATGATGCAAGTAGACATTGTGTGCTCGTAACTAGGACGAGTTTACGCTTAGCAACGCGCAGGCTTTAATTTCCGCCATTTTACAACAATATAGGCGCACATACACATACAATAATACACATACACGTACATTTTATTGCTTATTTTATTTATGAATCTACTTTAATTTTTATGTTAATTCGCCTAGCTCATCTTTGTTTTAGTAAATTATTTAATAATGTAAGTATTTAGTAATGTGTGTCTCTTGATTTTTTTTTTAATTCTACGCCACCTCTGCAAATGTATTTGATTTTTATTGAATTATTTCTTTTGAATATTATTGGTCAAGGCCTGCTAACAAATAACGTATTCTTTTATCTTTAATTTTTAATTTCATTCCTATAGAACATTCCTATATGAATTTCAGAAATTGTTCTGACTTTGATTGCAAAAAAACAACGTTATTAGATAAAATATAAAAGCCATAGAAATAGAAAAAATCATAAAATTACAAATAATATTTATTACATGTAAAACTGAGTTTGATTGGCGTATTATGAGTATTTTGTTATGCCTCGCGGTGCGAGTGCATGGAAATTCGGGATCGTTGCCGAATGAGGAGCTGGGGCCCCGGGATCGTCAGGGTCTCGGAGTTTAATAATTCACTTCACGTTTCAATAATTTCACCTTTCATTCAATAAACAGTTTCACTCTTATTCGCTAGCACGTATTTATTTGAATATACCCTTCTGCGATCGCTTAAGTTATATCGTTCGCGATTTGCTGCGCGTTAAACTTATGTTTATTCTATCACTTGCGACTTTGGCGGGGTAAGCGATTCCCGTATTAGCGACAGTTTAATTGATTGGCTATTGATCAGAATTGATTCACGACTGCCCGGCGCGCGTCTGCGGCGGGCCTTTTATTTCCTCGTTATTTCCGGGATTTTCGGGGACGCGACCAAAGTCCAAGTGCAAGCGAAGCAGGTTTAAAGTTGAACCTCTTCGCTTGCACTTTCGCAAGTTTTTCGGGCGATCGCGCATGAGTTGCTGTGCGAGCATTCCGCGCGGTCAACGCCCTTTGATTTCGACATATTTTATATTAGAATGTGGTTATAGCTTCCGGGCTATAACAATTGAAATAAAATAATATTTACTGATATAAAATTTATTAAAAAGCGACTTGACTGGCCAATACAAAAATTTTTTAACACGACGTTTCGGCCCTTGGGTACGAGCCCTTATCAAGTGTTGCTATAAAAATTAATGAAAAATTGTATATTAACAATGAGAAACGAACCGCAATTTAGGATGTAATGTACAGAATAATTATAAGAGCGTTACCTTTCAAGCTGTCAAAGTGAAAGCCGTGATATGACTAATGTCGAAACAGAAGACATGTGTGTAAAATTACCATGCCTCGCGTCCAAAAAACATAAACATTACAAAGACACAGGAACGAAATTTACAAAAAACAAACAACAAGCAATCAAACTTTGTGTATTAACGTGTCATATATCGGATTTAAATTGTCTGTGTCTTATTGAAGCAACCATCGGTCCACATACGGACATGATTTTAATTAAAAGGAACCAAAAATTTTGCACTGTGAAAAACATAGAAAGAAAAGAAAGATTGCTGAGATGTTCTTCATAAAAAAATTCAACAACAATATTAATCTTCAAAAAGACACAGATAATTTAAATCCGATATATGACACGTTAATACACAGAATTTGATTGTTTGTTGTTTGATTTTTGTAAATTTCGTTCCTGTGTCTTTGTAATGTTTATGTTTTTTGGACGCGAGACATGGTAATTTTACACACATGTCTTCTGTTTCGACATTAGTCATATCACGGCTTTCACTTTGACAGCTTGAAAGGTAACGCTCTTATAATTATTCTGTACATTACATCCTAAATTGCGGTTCGTTTCTCATTGTTAATATACAATTTTTCATTAATTTTTATAGCAACATTTGATAAGGGCCCGTACCCAAGGGCCGAAACGTCGTATTAAAAAATTTTTGTATTGGCCAGTCAGGTCGCTTTTTAATAAATTTTATATTTTTACTCATCACTGGCGACTTCATTTTAATTATTTGATAATTAATATTTACTGAGTTTTATTGGCGTAGTATGAGTATTGAAATAAAATAATATTTATTTTATTTGAATTACCGCCGACAAATGAACGAATAAAAGGCCAAGCTCTGATTGGCTGTATTGCAAAATATACGCAAGAGTACACCATGTCTACTTGCATCATGGGCCCGCAGGAGACACGTCAGCACATTAATTTGAGATTAGGTCACCTGTGGCGCTTCCGGGTCACAGGGCCGTCGTGCGGCCTTGGCGATCCTCGCGGCCTTGGCGATCCTCGCGGCCTTCGTGATTGTGTTATCAGGCCCTTCTTTGGCCAGTCTTGAGAATTTCCTTCTAGGGTGAGGGGAATGGTTCTGGTGGCAGTTTGCAAGCTTATCCGACGTTTCGCTCCTTGACCTTCCGAATGCACAAAAATGCATAGGTAACTTTGATACGCCGTAACTCCGCGAAAAAAAAATCGTACGGTCTTCAATTTGTTTTTAATTTGCAAGGAAAAGTCCATATTTTATGATAGTTATAATGATATTTGAAAAAAACTTATTCCATCCCGTAGAGTTCGTCAAACTATGCAATTTTTTAAAGAAGAAACACGTTCTTACTTTTAAAAAGATGGAGGGAGGGGGAGAGGATAAAGTCAAACTCGAACAAAAGTTCCTTAAAGTAGAGACTTTACCCTTTAAAATAAAAAAAAATTTTTTTCAAATACGACAATTTTTCGCGGAGATGTGCTTACTTGAATTTATGCAAAATTTTGATATTAAGTGTGGCGATTTTTTGACCAGTGTACTTGACCAGTATATTTATATATACTTTGGTGTCAGCACGTAGTTGTAATATTGCTTGTCACTACGCTTCAACAAAGGAGGAGGGTCAATAAGGCCTGTTTTCGGCCCCCTCCAAAATTGGACCAAAATGGGTGAAATCACTTCCTTAGACCCTTGGAAGTAATATTTAGTCGATTCCAACCAAAACGAAAGTATTTGGAGCTCTACCGGCATATATATGTGTATATACACTACCGTCAAAAAGTTTAAGACCAAAGTAATAAATAAAGATAATGGAAAAATACAAAATAAAAATGCTTCAAATTATAAACAAATTAAATTTTATCTTTAAAAGAAATACATAGTAGTGAAAACAAGTAATAAAAGTTTTTAATTTATGAAAAATCACTAAACATTCTTCTCATTAAAAAATCCACCCTTTTTCTCTATAACTTTCACACAAAGTCTAGGCATCCTATCGATTAGTTTTTTTATTGTCTCACTGTCTATAGCGTTCCACTCTCTCTTTAGTATCTCCCATAAAGATTTTTCTGAGGTTGGACAGTATCTTCCAACCCTTCGATCGAGCTCATCCCATATGAGTTCAATGGGATTCAGATCGGGCGACTGTGGTGGCCAAACCATATTTTTCAGGGTGCCTTCGGTTTCCTTCGATGCTACGTATCCTCGACACAGTTTTGAAGAGTGTTTGGGGTCGTTATCCTGCTGTAAAACGAACGGTTTCCCAATTAACCGTTCGCCCGAAGGTATTGCATGTTGTTGCAAAATAATTTTATACTGCTCTTTTTTGTGAATACCATCGATTTTTACAATATTGCCGACCCCAGCAGCACAGAAAGATCCCCAGACCATAACTGAACCACCACCATGCTTGACCGTTGGGACCACACAGTCTGGCAGCATCTTTTCTTTAGGCGTTCGGCGAACAAAAACGCGGCGTTTTGATCCGAACACTTCAAATTTGGATTCGTCTGTCCATAACACTTTTGCCCAATCTTCAAACGCCCAATCTCGATGCTTCTTAGCCAATTCTAGCCGTTTCACTTTGTTAACTTTACGCAGCAGCGGTTTTCGAACGGCCACACAGCCACGAAGACCATGTTCTAACAAACGATTTTTCACTGTAGTCACACAAACGCGATTTTCGCGACTCTCATTGATTTTAGCGCAAATTTCTGATGCTGTCATGCGTCTGTTTCGCTTACTCATGGTTATGATTCTTCGATCCTCAGCAGAAGTCGTGGCTTTCGGCCTCCCAGATCTCACACGGTCCGCTAAACTGCCCGTCTCCCGTTTCCTCACTATAGTATTGTGTACGGCGGTTTTAGATACTTTCAGTTTTGATGCGATGTAACGTTCTGTTCTTTCTTCTTGGTGTAATGCCATGATAGCACTTCGTTTTTCAAGTGATATTTCTGATTTTCGACCCATATTTAATAGTTTTCTAGAAAATTGGTTGTTCAGTCAGCTCTTTGATGACTAATGACGAATTTATTATAATTATCCGCAAAATATCGTCTTATATGTAAAGTTTCATGTCCCGTAAACATAGAACTTGTTCGTATTGGCGCGAAATTGCTCACAGCAAAGCGATAAACTTCTAGTCCACTTAACTGCTAACGACGGTTTCGGGCTCCTCGAGAGAATAATTTGTTTTTACACGCTGAAATATAACATTCCGCTGATTGTTTCTTTTTTTATTAATAGCTATAGGATTATGTTATAATACCGCAAAACTAAAAATAGTTTGTATTATTTTTTGGGAAGAAATAATAAATTAAATTTACAAATTTCTTTGGTCTTAAACTTTTTGACGGTAGATATATAATTGAATATACTCAATATAAAAGATGAAAAGACTTCAGAGTCTGATTCAAAGTACATAAATACATATATGGACACACTACGGTGCTGCTACCTCTCCCCCACTTCCTAACAATTGAACCCGCTTGATTGTATGGTTCCCGCAGGAACCCACGTCGTCCCAAGATTTCCTTCAGAAAGCAACGTTGCTCCAGGAATCAATAAGAAACCGACGTCATTGCAGGTGAAGCACTAAGGAACGCACATGGTTCCAGAGATCACCCAGGAACCCACATGTTTCTAATAACTACAAAAAGACCAACACGGTTGCGATTTTCTCGAGGCAAGGGGATTCACGTAAATCCAGCACCCCACTCTAAGTGGCTTCCTAAGGGAAGATTACGTTTACAATTTTACTGTTCTCATGTGGAGAATCAACAAGAAAAAATAATATGATTTCAATCTCGGAGCTCTTTAAGAAACATTTCTAAAAATCTATCATCTTTATATCTATACGCCATTGTGGTTCCATCCGTTTTGTCATGGAAAGTACATGTATCTTCCTCAAAAATCCTTAACAAATCGTCATTCATACTAAAGGCTCCCCCTATGATGCATTTTCACTAGTTTCGTCGATTTTACTACACATACCTACGTGCTTATACATGTCAGGGGGCGGAAGAGAAGAGGGAGTAGTACCGTAGTGTGTCCATATATGTATTTATGTCCTTTGAATCAGACTCTGAAGTCTTTTCATCCTTTATATTGAGTATATTCAGTTATATATCTATATACACATATATATGCCGGTGGAGCTCCAAATACTTCCGTTTTGGTTGGAATCGACTAAATATTACTTCCAAGGGTCTAAGGAAGTGATTTAACCCATTTTGGTCCAATTTTGGAGGGGGCCGAAAACAGGCTTTATTGATCCTTCTCCTTTTCATGCCTTTGAACTGTCGTTGTTCTTCTCAGTAATGGTAGAAGATGTGGATGTTGACGCCGTTGGTGTATTTATTTGGCTTGACCCAATGATATTTCCTTCTTTCATCTGTTAAACCAAGATGTTATATTATATAAGTATATTTGTATTGCTATACTCTGGCGGGCCAACTAGACAAGGTTTCGACGTATTTGACAAATACTAGATGTATTCCAGATAAATTCTTGATTGAGTAGACATAACTAAACAGATTTTTGACGTGTAGACGTCCAGATATAGTCCGGAACCAACATAAAATGTCCAGCTCTTGAATAGGCAGTCCGTTTAGATTTTGTCAGAAGTTGTCGAAAAACA
Source organism: Lasius platythorax (assembly GCA_963971435.1). Lineage (NCBI taxonomy): Eukaryota > Metazoa > Arthropoda > Insecta > Hymenoptera > Formicidae > Lasius > Lasius platythorax. The sequence goes on along the minus strand of OZ020547.1, from coordinate 2,901,288 downwards.
CAGTGTGTCTAAATTATAGCCAAATTCAGTCCAGGTTATCCAGCACTGGACAGAATCCGTCTAGATTTTATTTTTATTAGACAAGGAAGTCTAAAAATGAGACTAGCGGACGTGTTCGACGTCCAGGATGCATCTAAAACAAGTCAAGATTATGTCTAATTTCTGTCTATAGTTTGTCTAGTTGGCCCGCCAGGGTAAAGCGTAATTTATATAAGCCGTATCCGTAAACTTAACGAATTGAACCGTAAGGATTCAGAAGAGAAATGGTCAATTTTGTCAGATCTAACGGAATTAACCAATTCGCTTTTCAATCCTTACGATTAAATTCGTCAAGTTTGCGGATGCGGCTTATGTAAATGTTGCTTAACATAAGACTATATAGTTTTATTATAAACATACTGGAATAATTTTGACATTTTGTAGCAATCTATAGTTTGTTGATATTCCATAATTTTGAGGCATAAAAAAATTTTGTGGTATCCCATAATTTGATGGCGGGGCCTGAGAACCTATTGCTTGCATCGCTTGCACAAAAGATTGCATCTGTTCTCTTTGAAATGCCTGCTCCTTCTCTATTATTTCTTTCTCCAACAATCTTTGGTTTTTCATTTCAACTTTTATTATCTTTTTCTGCATGTCATTCTGTTTTATAATAATATCCGTTAAAAGTTGTTCCTATGATTGTATCAGATTCTCTGTATAGTTGTCTAGAATAGTTTTGTAGCTTTTTCTACCTGTAATGTTGTTATAACTATATCAATACTCATTTATCTGCTGGTATCAATACCACACAACACTGGCGTAAAATCTACGTATATTATATGATGTAGAATTATCAACGGTATATATATATATATATATATATACCGTTGATAATTCTACATCATATAATATACGTAGATTTTACGCCAGTGTTGTGTGGTATTGATACCAGCAGATAAATGAGTATTGATATAGTTATAACAACATTACAGGTAGAAAAAGCTACGAAATAATGTACATACACGTATATATATATATATATATATATATATATATATATACGAGGGCTGTCCGGAAAGTATCCGACCTTACGCTATACGAAGAGAAAGAGCTATTCTGGATCAATGGTGATTATGTCTCCTTTAAAGTACTTTTCTTTGGCAGTCACAATGTTCTCCCAGCGCTGCTCCCACTTCCTGAAGCAGTCCTGAAATTCAGCTTTTGGAATACCCAGCAGCTGCCTCGTCGCATTCTGTTTTATGTCCTCCATCGTCAAATCTCTTTAAAATCATGGTGAAGCAACCAGTCAGCGCTTTTCAAATGAGGCCATTTCCTTCTTACTGCATCTCGTAATCTTTTCAGAAAAAAAATTTTATACAAATTCATTGCTCGAGGCGCTCGGTCATTGTAGAGAAATTAGAAATGCGACGCTCACGGTTTTCGTCACGTACACAACTGCGTACCGTTGTCGACTGAAAGGCTGCAGGGCCATGCCGCTTGCCAGAGATACTCACAAAGGTCCCCCTTAAATAGAGAATACTCGTTTTCTACAATAGTATACCCAGGTACAATGATATTGGTGTAGGTCAAATACTTTCCGGACAGCCCTCGTATATATATATACGTGTATGTACATTATACATATATTTAAAGTTGGTCTTTGTTTCGGAAATGGTTGATGTTATCGACGCCGATCACAGTGGGTTGAGCGACTAGATTTATCGACAGAGCGATGTCCGCGGAGGCGCTGGCACTGCGGGGGAGGAGCTAGCTTCGCTGCTTCTGCGCTGGTTTCTTCTTTTTTTTCGCTCTCTCGCTCGTTACGTGTGTGTCGGTGGACGGTTTTTTCTTTCCTCTACGTTGTCTCGAGTGTTGTGCACAAATTTCGAGGGCATCTACAAAATCATCCCGCGGATGATATTCAGGGTTTGACCCTTGCCGTTGCCAGATACTTTGCGACCGAAATTTGAGGGCAGCTACGAGATTCTCTAGAAAGTGACCAAGTGTCACGCGGAAAGCGGCAGTAATCCTGTCCGCCATTGTGGCAGTGCCCAGCTTGCGGCATTCTTCCATGTGCCATTGCTACGATATTACCTGCACAACGGTACGGTGAGGAGCTGGATTTTTTCTCGGTTCTGAGTGACAGAGTCGTCATTCGACTCTCGTTCTACTGCGTTTGCATAAGGTGACAGATCCTTGCCCGAGCCTTACTTCCTCCTAACATTTCTTCACATTATTTATACTTATAATATTTATATTCACGTTTACTGCATTTACTGCGTAACATTTCTTCACATTATTTATACTTATGAGATTTATATTCCCGTTTACTGCATTTACTGTGTAATCTTTATTCACGTTATTTATACTCATGATATTTACTCACGTTAATTCTACTTATGATATTTCTTCCCGTTATTATACTTACAAAATATTTGCGTTCATGACTATTGCTTTAATTAAGAGATTATTATTCATGCCTATTACATTTATGTGATTATTTCTCTTCTGCGGCTACTAACGTGGTGTCTATTTCAATGGTAGCAAGTAATAGTAGCTTCATTTCCGTTTCAGTTTGACTTGATCACCGCATAATTCCATTTTTTCTGCTCACTCTTTAGTTGAATAACAATTACGCTTTATGACCTTTTGATTTACTAACTGAAGACCAAAGTGGAAATTTCCCTGTGATGCTATTGTAATGAAATCTGTTGAATAAAACTACGCCTACTGTTTACTTAATGCAATTTTAAGCGGAAATAATTTAGTATTAAATTTCCTTCGGTTCTAACTGTTTCTTTCAGGTATTCATAACTAGTTATTTCAGGTAAATTTCCCAAACGGTAAGCCGACGCGGAACCAGATCCATAGCGCGGCGACAGCCGTACAGTCTTACATTAAAATTGTGGCTAAATGACCGGAAATACCTGATATTATTTAATTAAAGCTTGGAGTACGCAAGTAAAGAGGTGACAATGCAGCGACTATCGCAGCTAGGGTGACCAACTCTTGATCAACTAATTTCGGGATATCAACCTTATAAAATCGGGACACAATAAAAGAAATCGGGACTTTTTATTGGTATAATTTTAATTATGAAACAATACGGTTATAATATTATCAAACAATCGACAGAACATAGCCTTTTATTATTTTTTAATATAAATAATCATAGTTTAAAACTAAACTGATAAAATTCTTAAAATAAAATTAAAAACAATCATCAACCGAACATAGAAGCAATGAAAAATCAACATAAAGTTTTTTCTTATCATACAAATAATAAAATAAAATTCTAGAGTTAATTTTATACTTATATCAAATTAAATTTGGCCGCATAACATTTAAAAAATATGTAATTAAATGTTTAGATAATTATACAATTTCAATAAAAAAACTAAATTTTTTAAAATATAGAAACTAAAGTAATCACTTCTTTAAGCAACTAATAATTGTAAAAATAAGTATATGAAAAATATTTCAAAAGTTGAAATTATATTCTTTTTATGACCACATATTTAAGCATATTTTTATTCTTCAGAACATATTGGTTGAATTCTTCACAAGTAAATGAATAATACTTTAACTTGTAGTTCTGCCTTTACATTTTCTATAAGTAATCTATTTCTGGTATCGCTCCAGGTATTATTACAAAGTGAAAATACACGCTCTGCTGAAGCATTTGAAGTTAGAATTGAAGCTACAAATTGGAATACTTTGAAAAAGTTTTTTAAATTCTTGTTTTAATTAAAAAGCTTGTGCCATTTTTCATACGAAAATTTTGCTTGATTTTCAGAGTTTCTTTTTCTGAAATCATAATATTCAAGATCTCTTTTACTTGACAGTATTCTTCATAAAGTTCGTCAATGTTTATTATGTTATCAAGAGATAATTTAGTTAATGCTTCACAAAGTTAATTAAAACTAAACATCAATTTTGGAGAAAAAATTTGCATTTTAGACAAAATGCTATCTTCAGAAAAATCAAAACGTTCTTCAATATACTTCAAAACATGTTTGTACCACATTATTAACTGATTTTTAATAAAAGTTTGCTCGGATATCGGTAATTGTTTTAAAATATTTGAAGCTAAAAAACCTATTTTGTCGGCAATTCTTTGTGTCAATTTAGTCTTTAAATTAGAAAGTATATCTCAAATATTTCACAACTTAGAATGTTTTTCTTTTCTAGTAACATTATAGTTTCATGAAACACTTTCAAAATATTGTGAAAAAAGGCTAGATAACATTCAGTTTTTTCAATTTCTGAAAAATATTTTAGCAAAGCGGTTGGACAGTTATCTCCGAGTGACATAAAGTAAATTTTCAAAGCAGGAAGTCCCTTTAAAAGTCTTTCGATTGCTGCTTGTAATGAAAGCCAACATGTGTTGTAACATCTCTAAGTATATTTTGATATTGTATATCAGCTTCTTCAAAACAAGATTTCAATTTTTCTACCCCTCTTGCGTGAGATAAATGACCGTATACCTTCAAAACTAAATTTTCGACGTCAAAATCACATTTATCTATTCCAAATTTAATAGAATTATGAAGCATGTGTCTCACACATTGAGAAGGATAGAGATTTGCATTATCTTTCAATAATCTATACTCTATACTAATATACATATAAAGAGGTAAAGTTTGTTCCATTGTTCGGGGTAATCTCAGAAACTACTGAACCGATTTGAAAAAATCTTTCACTGGTGGATAGCTTAGATCTTCCTGAGTAACATAGGCTACGTGCCGTCGTGCTGCAACGTCTACAAGCCGAGCAGTAAAAAAGAACGTGTGCAAAGTCGTAAAAAAATGTGTTTTTCAAGCTCCATATTCTAATTTAACAACCGACTTTTTGATGAAACTTTGTAGACATCTCAAGAATTTTTAAGGATATAAATCGGTGTTATTTTATTATAATTGATTTAAAGAATTAAAAGTTATAATTGAGTTATTTAAATTGTTAATGATTTTAGTCAAATTTAAAAAAATTAATAAAATTAGTTGATACATTGACGATTGTGTGTAGGTTTAAATCTACGATTAACATCACAAATTTTAGGACACACATTATCCAAAATATAACCCTGGATATATAAGTAATAAATAAATTTTATATTTGTCTTTTGTAAAAACAATAAAAAAGCTTACTATAGATCTGTTTGAACGCACGGCAAGCATTTTTTGTTTCTCGCGAGAGCTTTACATTTTCTCAGTTAGTACCGCCATTACACCGATAGATGGCTTCGCGGCGAACTGTCTTTCCGTAGTCAAGAAATGGTCACAGGAAGCATATAAGGCGATCATAGAAAATTTCTTTTGGGATAATAAGGTGAGAAAAAAAATTGTGCGTATACTCTTATAATGTTTTTAGAGGTCTAATAATGTTTTATGCTTAATGAATCTTAATTTATCTCACTTGCACAGGCTTAAGTTATGAAAATTATTTTGTTGATTATATCGAAGCATCCCTAACATCAGTGATAGAACATCGCGTCGGCATTTGCGCGAGCAGGCAGTACGTGTAGTAGCTCTTATCAAGCGAACGTGTAGTAACTCTTTTCAAGCATATGTAGAAATAACATTTATAGAAATAGAGATTCTTTGTGTTTTCTGTGTAAATATTTGTAATTCGAAATGCCTAAAAGAAAATCCCAGCTGTCTAAAAAAACTTCTGATACCAGGCGTATGCATTTAAATAGGCTTAATGAAACAGAAGAAGCACGAGAAACTCGGCTCTCTCAAAATATGTATATTAGCATGTTCTTCTCGACAAGCTGTGGAAGATTCTGATGAGAGAGAAATACGTTTACAACAGTCAAGTTTACGTATGTCTAGAAAAAGAAAACGTGAGTCGAGTGTCGAAAGGTCGCAGCGACTTAACGAACAACGTGAACGTGCCTCTAACTCCAGAATACGAACTTGCATTAATTTACGCAATTCAAGATGCGCGTTTGCATATGATCCGAACATTGACTATGCTAAACAAACGGATGTACAAATAGGTAAAATGGATAAAGTCTGTGCAAACTGCCATGCGAAAAAATGGATTGAAGAACTAAACGGCTTTTGTTGTGCCAGAGGGAAGGTAATGCTTCCAGAAATTTCAGAACCACCTCAACTGATTAAAGACCTCTTATTAGGGTTACATCCATTATCAAAAGACTTTTTAAATAACATTAGAGCATATAACATGGTATTCCAGATGACGTCTTTTGGCGCTAAACAAGTCTGTGAGAGCAACTTCATGCCCACTTTCAAGATCCAAGGGCAGGTGTATTATTTAATTGGTAGCTTATTTCCGGAACAAGGCAAAAGTCCGCAATACCTACAAATATATTTTATTTCAGATGCTGATCAACTTTCACTAAGATCTAATATTTCTTCAAATTTGAAAATTGAATTAATCAATCAATTGCAAAGATTATTACATGAAAACAACATATACATTCGCAGTTTTAAATACAATTTTGAAAATAGTTCTATAACTGATAACTTACGATTAATAATTCACGCTGATCGCATCCCACAAAATGAACATAGGGGGCGTTACAATCAGTGATGCCAGAAACAGGTCGCAAGCAACACGCAACCGTAGTGGGGAGAATGACGCACACAAGCGAAAACCGCGTACGTGTGAGCTCGGCGTTTCGGCTAGCTTCGGATAGCAGAAGAGAACAGATATACTGTTTTCTGTCTCGTTCTCTACCGAGCCGACAACGAAGGCGACGGGCGATGCGGCGATGTTATGTTGCTCGATTCTTAATACGCGTGACAGCGTTAAATGTTGTCTCACAGCCTTCTTGTGTTATAAATAAAATGTTTTTTTTTTCACAACCTTTTAACATTATGTATTAAATGGATTTTTACAGCCTTTTGATATAATTTTACCCAAATATTTTTTAACTTTGTTTAAGGAAATATTTATTAAAACGTAGGTACTTATTATTTTAAAAAAATTTAATTTTTTATTTTTAAAAGACATTTTAATTAATAGTATTAAATATTTTATCCGTCTAAAAAGGACATCACAGATGTAAAAAAAACGCTAAGTATTATATCTTTCTCTAGCCAAAATAGTTCTTTACAAAAATTAATCGCCATCAAAGATCTTTTCAAAAATTATATAAATTATATATTTTTTATTTTAACAAAAATTAATCGCTATCAAAAATATTTTTTCTCAAAAATTATATTTATAAATTGTATTTTATCTTTATTAATAACATGAAAAAAAAACAAAATATTAGCATTAAAAAGAAATCAAAAAATCGCGCTAAGTAAATTTAGAAAAATATAATGTATAATATTGAGATGAATTATTTTCTATAATTAAAGCAAAAAAATTTAAAAATTAAAGTAAAAAGATTTAATGCAAAAAATTGTAAGTTAAAAAAATAAAAATTAAGAAATAGGTTAAAAAGATAAGATTAAATTTTTAATGCAAATTTAAAGTTAAAGAAGTTACAGTTAAAAGATTTTATGCAAAAACATATATAGTTAAAAAAAATAAAAGCTAAAATTGAAGTTAAAAAAATAAAGATAAAAAATTTCATTTGCAAAAAAACTTGGAAAAACAGCGCTAAGTTTTTTGCAAATGTAATTTTTTTACCTTTATTTTTTAACTTTAATTTTTAGCTTTTATCCTTTTAACTAAATTTTTGCATAAAATATGTTTTCTTTAATTTTTTAACTTTAATTTTTTAACTTTAATTTTTTAACTGTTATTTTTTAACTTTCAATTTTTTTGCATTAAACTTTAATTTTTAAATTTTCTACATTTTTTGTCGTATTATCTTTTCTTGAATATACGTTTGAGTATATTTGGATTAAATAAATATGAATAATTATTTAGAAATATAAATAAAGTTTATTATATATATATATTTACACCCCCTACTATGCTATATATATATACATATTTTATTGCATTTCATTTGCTTCTGCAAATAGAATAGAGTGCAATATTAGATAGATAAAAGAATGCAAAATTTCGCAACTTTAATATTTTCTGCATCTTATATTACATTAAATAGATCTACTCTAATTATAGAAAATAATTCATCTGAATATTATACATTATATTTTTCTAAATTTACTTAGCGTGATTTTTTAATTTCTTTTTAATGCTAATATTTTGTTTTTTTTCCATGTTATTAATAAAGATAAAATATAATTTATAAATATAATTCTTGAGAAAAAATATTTTTGATGGCGATTAATTTTTGTTAAAATAAAAAATATATAATTTATATAATTTTTGAAAAGATATCTTTGATGGCGATTAATTTTTGTAAAGAACTATTTTGGCTAGAGAAAGATATAATACTTAGCGCTTTTTTACATCTGTGATGTCTTTTTTAGACGAATAAAATATTTAATACTATTAATTAAAAAAATGTCTTTTAAAAATAAAAAATTAATTTTTTTAAAATAATAAGTACCTACGTTTTAATAAATATTTCCTTAAACAAAGTTAACAAATATTTGAGTAAAATTATATCAAAAGGCTGTAAAAATCCATTTAATACATAATTTTAGAAGGTTGTGAAAAAAAACATTTTATTTATAACACAAGAAGGCTGTAAGAAAACATTTAACGCTGTCACGCGTATTAAGAATCGAGCAACATAACATCGCCGCATCGCCCGTCGCCTTCGTTGTCGGCTCGGTAGAGAAAGGGACAGAAAACAGTATATCTGTTCTCCTCTGCTATCCGAAGCTAGCCGAAACGCCGAGCTCATACGTACGCGGTTTTCGCTTGTGTGCGTCATTCTCCTCACTACGGTTGTGTGTTGCTTGCGACCTGTTTCTGGAATCACTGGTTACAATTCACCTACCACGAACGAAGTTGCTGTGCTATTAGTAGATGAAGATAAAAATCCAAGAGATATTGTGCTACACCAAAGGGATGGGCAACTAATACATCTATATACATCTAAAAGATTCTCAAAACTACATTGTGCTTACGATCCTCTACAATATCCTTTGATGTTTATTAGAGGAGAAGATAATTACTACGTTACAATTCCATAGCAAAATTCCCGAAATAAAACCGTATCATGTATGCAGTTCTACGCATACAGATTAAGGCCAAATAGTTTCAATACCCTGCACTATTTTGGAGATATATTTAATTAGTATTGTGTCGATATGATGGCTAAAATGATTACGGAAAGATTGGACTTCATTCGAAGGAATCAACAAAAGTTACGAACTGATAACTATATACATCTAAAAGATGCCGTTGACCAGGACGCAAATGTAGAAGCTGCTAATATTGGTCAATACGTGATATTACCTTCGTCATTTACTGGCTCTCCGTGTTACATGCATGAAAAAACTCAGGATGCTATGACCTATGTCCGTAACCATGGCCGACCTGATTTGTTTATCACTTTTACATGTAATCCTAAATGGCCAAAAATAAAGGAAGAATTGTTTCCCGGACAGCGCTCTTTTCATCGACACGGTACTATTTCAAGGGTGTTCCATTTAAATCAGAAAAAATTGTTGAAGTTGCTTACAAAAAATGAAATTTTTGGAACGATTAAATGTTATATATACAGTGTTGAATGGCAGAAACGCGGATTACCCCGTAGCCATATTCTCATATGGCTTGAATCAAAAATACGGCCAGACGAAATTGACAGTGTCATTATTGCAGAACTACTAAACAAGAAAACAGAACCCATTTTGTATGATATTAAAAAAATATGATCCATGGACCAAGTGGAGAATATAATACATCCTCTCCCTGCATGAAAAAGGGGATATGTTCTAAAAGATATCCTCGCAGTTTTATTGCTAAGACTAAGACAGCAGACGACGGTTATCCAATGTATCGGCGGAGGGATCCTGACCATGGTGGATATATTGCAACATTAAATATTCGCGGAAAAACGGTTACTGTTGACAATAGATGGGTCGTTCCCTACTCTCCCGTGTTATCTCGATATTTTGAAGCTCATATTAATGTTGAATATTGCCACTCAGTTCAGTTTGCCATAAAGTATACATATATGCAAATATATAAATAAAGGCTCAGATCAGGCCACATTATTCATACAAAACAAACACGATGAAGTTGAAAACTATTTGAATGGACGTCACATAAGCACATCCGAAGCTGTGTTATTAGAGTTTCCTATTCATGAGAGATATCCGACAGTAGTGCACTTAGTAGTACATCTTGAAAATGGACAGAGGGTGTACTTTACGTCGAATAACATGCGCCAAGTAGCTGAAAATCTATTAAGAACTACACTTATAGCATTTTTAGAATTGTGTAACTTAGATGACTTTGCAAAGACATTGCTCTATCATGAAGTCCCACAATATTACACGTGGGCCAATAACAAGTTTACTTGAAGGAAACGAGGGCAAAATGTCGAAGGTTATCCCGGAGTAAAAAAAAGACTGCAATAGGACGAGTTTATAATATACATCCAAATCAATCAGAGTGCTTTTACCTTCGGATGTTACTGCACCATGTCCGTAAACCTACGTCATTTGAATCTTTAAGGACTGTAAATGGAGAAGTAAAAGAAACATACCAAGCGGCTTGCAGAGACAGGGGTCTTTTAGAAAACGACGAACATTGGGAAAATACTATAAGGGATGCAGTAGTTTCTCTGCCCTTAAATTAAGAGAGTTATTTGTTATTATATTATTATTATTTTGCCAGCCATCTGAACCACTTAAACTATGGGAAACTTTTAAACAAGATCTTTGTGAAGATATACTAAACAGGACACGTCATCAAAATAACGATTTTACTATGCCTACGATTTTACAGAAAATATTTACAATGAAGGTTTGATTTAAATTGAAGACAAACTTTTAGAGTTAAATGGTAAAAACTTAACTGAATTTGGTTTACCGCCATCTATTCGTTTAAACCATAATCCTTTGGAAGCAACACTGAGACGACCATATGACAATAATCAATTAAATGCTTGCATCGAAGAAAATTACCCTAAGTTAGTGCCGGACCAACGTCAAGCATTTAATATGATACTGTATAGCTACAACGAAGGAAAGGTATTTTTCATCGACGCTCCTAGAGGTACTGGCAAGACATTCCTCATAAATCTTATATTAGCCAAAGTTAGATTTTCCGGTAAAATAGCTTTAGCTGTTGCTTCGTCAGGCATAGCAGCAACGTTACTAAGTGGTGGAAAAACGGCACATTCAACTTTCAAATTACCCCTAAACGTATCTGTACACCAGGAAGCTGTTTGCTCCATACGTAAAAATGGACCACCTGGTAAAGTATTACAAGAGGTCTCTTTAATTGTGTGGGATGAATGCACAATGAGCCATAGGGCACACATGGAAGCGGTCAATCGAACACTCCAAGACTTGAGACATTGTAACAAATTAATGGGTGGTGTAACTTTTGTTTTCGCAGGCGACTTTTGCCAGACATTGCCTGTAATTGCAAGGGGAACCCGCGCTGATATTGTCAAAGCATGTTTGAAATCCTCGGCAATATGGAGTACTATTCAGACACTTAATTTGCGAACCAATATGAGAGCTCATCTAGGAGGGGGAGATAATGATTTTCCTACACAGTTACTGTACCTCGGCGACGGTAATATTCCTAATGATAATGACTTATAGAAATTGATCAAAAACTAGGACATGTTGTAAATAGTACAACTGAATTAATTATGAAAATCTACTCTAATGTCGAATGTTTATTGCAGAAAAATTACAAATGGTTATGTGAAAGAGCTATTGTATCTCCAAGAAATGAATCTGATGTGAACGACATTAACGATATCATTTTAAAAAAAAATCCCAGGGGAGAATAAAGAGTACAAATCGATCGATACTGTGGTTAACATGGAAGATACAGTGCATTATCTTCAAGAATTTTTGAATTCTTTAAATCCGTCTGGCCTGCCACCACATTGTCTGATTTTGAAGATTGGCACTCCAATCATGTTGTTGCGTAATTTACATCTACCGAACTTATGTAATGGTACCAGACTTCAAATCAAAGAATTGCGTAACAACATCATTCAAGCCACCATACTTATCGGCGCCGCAGAAGGACAGTTAGCATATATTCCACGCATTCCGATGATCTCAATTGATTTACCCTTTTCCTTCAAACGTTTACAATTTCCAGTGAAAGTTTCTTTTGCGCTAACTATCAATAAATCACAGGGACAAACTTTCAAATTTGAGCATAGATTTAAGAAAATAATGTTTTTCACACGGCCAACTCTACGTTGGTTTATCTAGAGCAGGAAACTAAAAATCAATATATTTTGATATCAGAAGGAAATAAAACAAAAAATATAGTATATTCAGAGGTGCTATAGGTCTATATGTACATAATACGTTATTATTAGTTTAAGTATTCATTTATTACAGAATTGTTGTTTTCTCATATTTGCCCATCCTCACAAATAACCACTGAGCGCGCGAAGCGCACGAAGAACAAATGCCAGCCAATATATAAAGAGGCAAAATTTATTCCATTGTTCGGGATAATCTCAGAAACTACTGAATCGATTTGAAAAAATCTTCCACTGGTGGATAGCTTAGATCTTCCCGAGTAACATAGGCTATGTGCCAAATTGTAATTGACCCATATTTGCCCATCCTCACAAATCCGCCACCACATACCGAGAGCGCAAAGCGCGCGAGGAACAAACGCCAGCTAGTAGTTGATAAACGGAATGATGAATTCCAATATTTACATTTGTATTATCAGCTGAATAACTTGAAATGTTCTTTAAATCTAGCCCAAGTTGTTCCAAGCGAGTTTTCTAATGTAAATAGATTGCTGTGGCGGTTTTATTAGGATCTTCATAAAAATCTAAAAGACAAATTTATAATTCACGATCTGGTGAATAATATCTTGCTAAAATCGGAAAAACTTTAACACATCCATGGTTTGTTACATCAGATGATATAGTAAAATAGACACCATTTTTCAAGTAGCTAATATGATGTTCTTCAAAGAATTTGGTCCCAACACGTTGTACGCAATAGCCGCTGCTTTGGTTCTTCCAAGAGTAGTTTTTACAGCAATCTTTGAATCCGAGAATAAAATAGATGATAAATTTGCATGGCAGTCAATAGATCTGGGGCCCTATTCTCGAAATCATGTGATATATATCGTGGACGCTAATTTTCGCACGACCGATATCGCATGCGTAATACAAAAGACACTGATTTCTATTCTTGAAATTAAGTGAAAATCATAACTCGAAAATTTTCGTACGCGATACTCTCACAGCGTTACCAAGTTTAAGATAAATATTTGCACCAATCAGAATTCTGCTATAACAAGAAATGAAAACTTAACCTTATCTTAGATATATAAATCATTTCGTACGCCGAAACGATTACCGCTTTTGAGGTTAGTATATTTATTTCTCTTTTCGCGTGAGAGAGAAACTATCTTAATATAATACTTGTGTAAAATACATGAAATGGTCTATGACCCAGTGAGAAGGCTGATGTCGAATCGACGTCGATTCAACGTCGATTCGACATCAGCCTTCTCACTGGGGAGTATATTATAATTGTTTCTTTTATTAAAGCAGGATAAAGTTAAAACATCTTTCTATAAAATACAGTCCTCAACTACCGATAAAGAAACTTTAGTTGGTGCTGACAGAATGATGAAATCGGCCCTGTAAGTAAACTATTATTAATATAACAAATTGACGCATTAACAACAGATTCGATTAGAATTACTTTGTAAAATGTATTTTGATAGGCAATCAGAGAAAATGAATAATAAATTAAGATCAAGTTATATAACTATGGAACAAAAAGAAACACTGGTTGAAATGATGAAAAAAATCCTTAGTTAAAATCGGGCAAATTTTCGGCAACATTTACGACAAAGAATGCACAAAGAATGTGGATAGCACTCCGCGCTGAAGAACTACAAAATACCCAACGGAGCTATAAAAGATTGGAAACAATGGAGAAAGGTAAGTAGAGAGGTTAGGTTAGGAACATAGAGGAACATATTTATAACTTTGTAAGATGTATAACATAATTGAGCCTTTTAATAATTATTTAACTGTATGTAATTAATTTAGAAATTCCATAAGTAACAAAACGATTTTTTTTACATAGACTTGGCAAGATCTGTGTTCAAACACAAAAGCAAAACATAGTCAAATAAGTAAATACATAAAAGGAACAGGTGGTGGCCCTGCTTTATTAACTTCGGAGCAATTAACATTTACGGAACAGCAGGTTTTGGAAACAATAAATGCAATAACAATCAGTGGCCATGATAATATTGCAGAAACGGAAGTGTCATTTATACGTACTTTCTTTTTTTACATAATTGTAATTTTAATTATATGCAAAAATTTTTAATTATTTTTGATTAGTCACATATTATATGTATTAAATAACCTTTGTGAATAACAAAAATATACATAATATATAAATAAATATTAACATGTTTTTAATCTTTATTTGATTAAATATGATGTAGCTAAACAATAATATATAAACATATATATAAATAAAATATATAGCCTATATATGTTTATATAAATAAACATATATAGCCTATATATGTTTATATAAATAAACATATATATAGCCTTGTCCAAAAATATTAGCCTATATTTTTTATTTATCTGGAATTCTTTTACCTGTATTGTTTTCTATTGGTTACCGGCATTATACATAAGTTTAAAGTTTATATAATGGTGGTAACCAATAGGAGAAACAATGCAGGTAAAAGAATTCCAGATAAATGAAAAAATATCGGCGCTTACTTTTGGCCAAGGCTGTATTATCTATTTTTTAAATATAATTTTGTTTATAGGATTTTGAAGATGTAGAATACTTGGACGAATATCAGCAAATATCACATCCTGAAGGTTCTGAAGTAATGATTGTGGAGGCAATGAATACAAATAATAATGAGGCTACAACGTGCAATATGGAAAATTCCTCTACGGAGAATGAAATACAGAAAGTCATAAATGAAAGGAATAAAGTAATGGCTACTAATAACAAAGAAAATAAAAATGAAACGGTTGAAAATGTACCTATGAGAAACCAAAAAATGTGTTACGCAAAACAAGGACATATTAAACAAAATAAAGAACAACCATGCAAACGAACAGTAGCAAGCCATAGACTTGAAAAAACAATGGAATATACTAATGATTTAGTAAGCCTAACAACAAAAGACCAGCAGATGAGAAAGAAATATTATAGGAAAAAATTAAAATTAATGCTAAGAGACATAACAGTAAAAGAAAGAATAGCAACTGCATTAGAAAATATATCCAATGTTTATCGTTTGCAAAAGGTTAATTTTCAAGTTGTGATTTTCGAAGACTTTATACTTTTTATTTATGTTTATGATT
This sequence comes from Lasius platythorax, assembly GCA_963971435.1. Classification (NCBI taxonomy): domain Eukaryota; kingdom Metazoa; phylum Arthropoda; class Insecta; order Hymenoptera; family Formicidae; genus Lasius; species Lasius platythorax. The sequence continues at coordinate 2,885,939 of OZ020547.1, read as the reverse complement.
TAAAAGATTATTTTTACTGTTTCTTTATATGTATACTACTATATCAATATTATTATTATTTTGTTGCTGTACTGCTAATACTTGCCCGTTAGATCTTATACTTATTAATTATTATTATAATTATTCATATAATACTCAATATTCTAAGTTTGTGAATATATATAAACATAATTATATATATGTTCTTATGCTATTAAATATTATAAAAAATTTCTCTTTATTAATACATTACTTTTGTTAATAATTACACACACAGATATCTAATCCTGTGAAAACAATTCTTTGTGATATTAGAGTATTATAAATGAGAAGTTCCTATTTTTTATAAGTTATTTTATACGTGTGCAATAACCTAAGTAGAACATAAAATCAAAATAAGATCAAGATTACATCAAGTTGAGGTCATTTTAGGAAAAATCATAATGATCTTATTTGATACACTTTTGAAGATGATTTTGTGATGAAAAGTTTTAAAAGATAATATATGTATATATAATATATTATATGTATTACGTTGGTATATGTATTCCGTTGGTATTACTTTAGACATATGTTAATAAATAATATACATATTTCAAATAAAATGCGTTTCTTTATTTAAGTAAACATATTTTGAATTAATAATCTTCGCAAATTTCTTTCAAACTCTGGATTAATACGGTTTCGTTCTGCATTTCCATCTCCATTATCATTAACGTCGAATCCAAAATCAACATTGTAATCTTCTCGGTCCAGTAGTGTTACATTTTCTTCAATGCACATGTTGTGTAATACTACACAAGAATTAATTATGCGCGACGCAACATCTGGTTTATATAATGCAATACCCTATGTTTCAATAAACAGCGGAAACGCATTTTCAATAAACTGTTCGTCCTTTCTATAAGGGATCGAATTCGTCTGTGTGCTATATTGGGTGCTTTCCATTTACATGCACTTGTGTCGACTTACATTAACTCAAGTGAACTCAAGTTAGTAACCTCAATACGATAAATAGAAAGCCACGCTTGATCACGCTTGACTCACCATCTAAGCAGAGTCACTCGAAGTCGACTTGTGTCATCGACAAAAAGCGACACAAATGTAATGGAAAGCAGAAATGATACTAAGAGTCAGGTTGTGTCAACTTGTGTCACTAAATGGAAAGCACCCATATAGCGATCTTCAGAAGAGTTCGGTTCAGCATTCATGACAGGTGTCAATAATCAGGGTCTTAAGGCATACCCAGAATCGCCTAGAACATAAAACAATCAGTCAAGATTAAACATATTTCATACATTACCGATGTTGTATCATTTTTTTCAATAACTATTAAAGTGTGTGTAAGTAGAATGTGTTTTTTTAACATAAAAATGTTTAACCAAATATATTAACACCTACCCAAAAGATAAAAAGTATGTCTCCGGTTGTGTAATTGTTTCAAAATTGGTAAAAAATTGCAATTGTTTCAAATATAGCTATTATATGTACTTCCTGGATATTTCGCATTTACATGAATGATTTTCATATCACTGTCACAGATCTGAAAAGTACATGTAATTATTATACACACATAATTTATGTGATCACATAGTTCGCTTCATATTAGCTCCATATTTGATATTAACAATTTATCTAGTATATGAAATTTATTTTACAAATTTATATCTACCTTATACGTTAGTAACTTACCAGTTTAATATTAATGGAATGGTAACCTTTTCTGTTTACATATATATATTCAGGAAATTGTGGATGATGTGTAGGAGGTGCAACAATTGCTACATGGGTACAGTCAATGCATCCAATAATTCCTAAGAATTGATATTTCTGCCAAAACCTGTATAAAAAAATTAATAAGTTTTATTTAACATTAATTGATAGTTAATTCTTTAATATATATTTATGTATGTATATATACATATATACATATATATAATATAAGCATTACTTATATAAGAAATTATTTGCTTTATTTCTTTAAAATCTGTCTTTTTAAATTTAAAATGTAAAAATGGAAACGCGAGACACAATACCTTTTATAAATTATAGAATAAAAATTATCATCATTAATAAAATAATTAAGATCATATTTATTTAAAAAATATTTACTCATCTCTTATATGTTTAACTTCTTCTAAAGTTGAAGGACTTTTAACCCATCTATTTAATATTTCTGGTTGATTCAAAGCTTCCGTTACATTTTTAATGCATCTGCTCACAGATGATTGACTAATAGCTGAATTAATGTTATACCCTATGTCTGCCTGGTAACTGCCAGATGCCATAAAGCCTATAGCTGTTACTGTTGAAATTGAGCAAATGCAGCATCTCGCGACATTCTCGAGCACCCGTTAAAGAATAGTTTACTAAGCAACGTTATTCTTTTACTTGTTTTATTATTCCTGTCTAAAAAAGAAATGTAAGAAGGTTAAGCGAAGTATCTCGTTCCAAAATAAAGTGCATTAATTGTCTAGAACATCTCAATCAAGTTCTTTCACCGTCGCAAACCTCAAACAGGTTATGGGCCCAGTACGCTTCCACTGCGCTAGGGTGAAATATTGTACGTGAAGCGTTTTCACAAGAATAATATATTGTGCGTCAAACGAATTCTGTTGTGCAGGTTATCTCGAAATATTGACATTTTTTCTTCTTCTTCACGCCGAAATAAACTCTAGTTAAAATGAACACTGCGAAAAGTGTGTGTTGTCGCACATCCGAACATTGCACAGATAATAACTCTTGTTTTCCACGAAGAAGAGATTAAGTGAGCACAAGTACGCGTGTGTCGAGAGCGAGTAAGTGCAACAACACAGACAGAATGAGTTACACAAGCGTAAAAATCGAACCACTCGGTAAAGAAAACTTTGACACTTGGAAAATCCAAGTAGAAGCACTACTTATAAAAAGCGATACGTGGAAATATGTAAGTGGAATCTGCGTAAAACTACCGAACCACCGGATGCAGTTGTCACGTGGGAGTCCAAAGACGCGAAAGCAAAATCTGATTTGATTTTGACAATTTGCCCATCAGAATTAAAACAAGTAAAAAATTGCATTACTTCAAAAGACATTTGGGACAAATTGCACAATGTCTACCAGTCAAAAGGACCGGCCCGAAAAGCAATGCTGTTAAAAACGCTAATTTTATTGAAGATGAAAAGCGGGGAAGATATGAGGGACCACATACGAAACTTCTTCGATATTGTTGACAAAATTCAAGAAATGGAACTGGAAATCATCGACGACCTTCTCACCATCCTTCTGCTCTACAGCATTCCGGACGAATACGAATCTTTTCGAATTGCCGTCGAAACTCAAGAAAAACTACCGGAACCAGAAGCACTGAAAATCAAACTTCTTGAAGAATACGAAGCGCGAAAAAGAAATACAAGAGAGAATGTACCAGGTGCAATGTTTGTAAACAAGAACTCCGGTAAATCAAATCATATTAAGAAAAACGAGAATCCGAAGAAGGAACGTTTTAAATTTGCCTGTCACACGTGCGGAAAAATCGGCCACAAATCCAGAGAATGCAAGTCGTAATTTTTCAACAACGACAAACCGAAAGAGAAAGAGAAAGAGCAAAAATATACCGAATCAACCCGAAATGCAGAAATTGCAATGAAAGCCCATACTTAAAGCAAAAAACAGTGGTGTTTAGACTCAGGCGCGTCTTCGCACATGTGTTCGGAAAAGACAAAGTTCGAAGAGGTCAAGACAACGGAAATCTAGACTCTAAATCTGGCAAACAACAATTGAACGAAAATCAAAGGAACCGGAACGTAAAATTAAAAACGGAGGAAGGTCTCGTTGCGAAACTCGAAGGGACATTGTACTTTCCGATCTCCGATCGAATCTTTTATCAGTAGCAAAGATAACCCAGCACAATTTTGAAGTTATTTTTAGAAAAAACGAAGCCATCGTCACACACCCAGAAACCGGAGAAGAACTTATGTTTGCTCATTGAAACGGAAATCTATACTACGTTGACGAATCAACCGAAGAAAGCAAAATAGCGCAAGCATCTACGTCATCACTCCGAGAATGGCACGAACGTTTTGGACACAACATAAAGGACCTGAAGAATATTATACGTCAGAAGAAAGCGGATGGAATTAACATTGAAGCCGAAGAAGATTTACGCGTGTGAAACATGTATTAAGAGGAAGCAAGCGCAGACACCGTTTCCGAAGTCAGCTTCTCAAACTACAGAAATTTTAGAACTCGTACACGCGGACGTTTGTGGACCTATGCGGGTAAACTCTCTTTCTGGATCCCGATATTTTGTAACCTATATTGACGACAAGTCCAGATGGTGTGAAATATATTTTTTGAAAAAGAAAAGCGAAGTCGCCGACAAGTTTAAGGAGTACAAAAACATGGTCGAAAAGGAAACTGAAAGAACAATTAAAACAGTTCGATCTGATAACGGAACCGAATACATAAATCATCACTTAGAAGATTTCTTGAAACAAGAAGGCATCAAACACGAACTCACCGTAGAATACACGCCTCAGCAAAATGGTGTGGCCGAAAGAAAAAATCGTACCTTGGTGGAAATGGCGCGGTGCATGATGATCCAGTCTGGACTTCCTGCAAGTTTCTGGGCGGAAGCAGTTCTAACAGCGAATCACATCTGAAACAGATGCTCTTCACGAAGTCTCAACGACGAAATTCCGTTCAAAATATGGACAGGAAGGACTTCAGTTGTCAGTTATTTTCGAACATTTGGAACAACGGCGTTTATGCTCGATAAAACTGCAGGTAAGGGAAATTCGATCCAAAATCGAAAAAATGTATTTTTATCGGATACTCAATACAATCCAAAGCATATAGACTTTGAGATCCAGAAGCGAGAAAAATTTTCCGAAGCAGAAATGTCATATTTACGGGACTCCGTCAGCCAGAAAATAATTTTGCAGATTTTATCAATGATAAAATTTTTAAAGACAAACCGGAAGGCTCCGTTGAATTTCACTAGAAATTCTACAGAAACCAGAAGAAGAAACAAAATGCAAAGAAACGTATGAAGAGAGACATGAAGATAGATGCGAAAGAAAAGCCACCGACGACGAAACCGACATAGAAAGGGAGGAAAACGACACCTCAGTGACTTCGAAGAGAGCACCAGGGCGACTGAAAAAGATTCTCACCGGAAAACGAGGTAGACCACGAAAATTGTTTAATATGGTGACGCTGAACGAAGACACAATTTAGAGAACCGTCGAGTCGAGGAGACGAAGAAGATCAAGACATCGTTGACATCGCTGGATTGATCGAGCACACCGATCCTCAGACTACCACAGAAGCTTTTTCTGGCCCCGAAACCAACGAGTGGAAGGAAGCAATGATCAACGAATACAAAGCCCTGAAAAAGAGCAAAACCTGGATCATCGTCAAACGCCCGAGAGAAAGAGGGTCGTTGAATCGAAGTGGGTCCTGCGTACGAAGTACAAGGCAAATGGATCGATCGACGGCTCAAAGCCAGACTGGTCGCAAAAGGTTTTACGCAAAGACCAGGAATCGATTTCAACGAAACTTTCGCCCCCGTAGCAAGAATCGGATCCATTCGATTAATGGCAATTGCCGTCGAACTAGGACTTGAAATACACCAGCTGGATTTTGTCAGTGCTTATTTAAATGGTGACATCGAAGAAGTTTTTATGGAAATCCCGAACGAATTCTACAAAATTTTAGATAAAGATGAATTACAAAAATTTTCGGGAGACAAAGTTTGTTTGATTAAAAAGACACTTTATGGCTTGAAACAGTCAGGCAGACAGTGGTACAAGAAGCTAGACGAAAGACTGAAACAACTAGAATTTAAACCATTGCACTCGGATTCTTGCGTATACGTATACAAAAAAGAGAAAGACATCATAATCGTAGCTATCTATGTTGATGACCTGATGATAGCGTCCAATAACCCGAAGAAATTGCATCAACTGAAAGTTGAATTGTCGAAATTTTTCGAGATTGTTATGCCTCGCGGTGCGAGCGCATGAAAATTCGGGATCGTTGCCGAATGAGGAGCTGGGGCCCCGGAATCGTCAGGGTCTCGGGGTCGAATAACTTAATTCTTGTACACTTTTCAACTCTTTATTTTAATTAAACAAGTTCACTTGGTACACTGGCGCGTGTTTATTTGATACACCTTTCTGCGCTAGGTTATAAAGTATCGTTCGCGGCTCACGGCGCGTTAAATTATGTTTCGTCGATCTCTCGCGACTTTGGTGCGTTAAACGATTCCCGTATTAGCGATAACTTAATAGATCTGGTATTACTCAGATTTGATATACGACTGCCCGGCGCGCATCCGCGGCGGGCCTTTTATCTCTTCGTTATTTCCGGGATTTTCGGGGGCGCGACCAAAGTCCAAGTGCAAGCGAAGCAGGTTTAAAGTTGAACCTCTTCGCTTGCACTTTCGCAAGTTTTTTGGGCGATCGCGCGTGAATTGCTATGCGAGCATTCCGCGCGGTCAATGCCCTTCTATTTCGACATTTCATATTGAAAAATGTGGTTATAGCTTCCGGGCTATAACAAGATAAAGGACTTGGTTCTGCTAAATTTTTGCCTCGGGATTGAATTCAAGCAAGATACCGAAAAACACAAGATCATTATGTCACAATCCAAGTACGTGAAGGACGTTTTAAAACGTTTTAACATGGAAGATTGTAAACCAGTCACAACCCCGATGAATTCGAACGAGAAACTATCGAAGGAAATGTGTCCGAAGACCGAGGAAGAGAAAAGAGAAATTGAAAAATTACCGTACCAGAATCTCAGCTCCCTGATGTATTTGGCTGTTTCGACACGACCTGATATCATTCACGCTGTGAGTGTTCTTAGTCAATACAACTCTAATTTCGGAACGCAACATTGGGTAGCAGCAAAAAGAGTATTGCGATACTTGAAAAACATGGAAAACCTGGGTTTAATATTCAAGAAATCCGGAGAGAATCTTGTAGGCTACGCCGATGCGGACTGGGGTGCGAACATCGATGACAGAAGGTCCTACACAGGATACGTTTTTAGTTTTGCGAATGCAGCTGTCAGCTGGGAATTTCGCAAACAAAGAACCATTGCAATATCAAGCACCGAAGCTGAATACATGGCTCTGTCGGAATCCACGAAGGAAGCAATTCATCTGAGACGTTTCCTGTCCGAGATTTTGGGCCAGCAGCAAACAATAACTATTTACAACGACAACCAAGGTGCCGGACAGTTGTGCAAAAATCCCATTTTTCACAACCGCACAAAACATGTTGACATTTGCCATCATTTTGTACGAGAGTCCATTGAAAATGGAGATATTGAGGTTGAATATCTCCCCACCGACGAGATGCCTGCCGATGTTCTGACAAAGGGATTATCTGCTCCAAAATATTACAAGTGCATCATGTCACTCGAAATGGACAGGATCCAGATAAAATGAAGATGGAAATATGTGCCTACGTAACGCGAGAAGTCATTTGAGGGGAAGTGTTGAAATTGACCAAATGCAGCATCTCGCGACATTCTCGAGCACCCGTTAAAGAATAGTTTACTAAGCAACGTTATTCTTTTACTTGTTTTATTATTCCTGTCTAAAAAAAAATGTAAGAAGGTTAAGCGAAGTATCTCGTTCCAAAATAAAGTGCATTAATTGCATAGAACATTTCAATCAAGTTCTTTCACCGTCGCAAACCTCAAACAGTTACAACCTATAGTAAAAAATTAATTTAATAAATATTATGTAAATGGTACAATATTTAAACAATCATATACAAGAAACATTTTATTAACATTTTATATAACATTTTATTATAATTTTATTTACCTGTGTGTTTATATCTAATGCTGATAATCGTCTTGGTTGTTCATTAATATATTCTGATACAATATTACTGATCTTCAGCTATTCTTTTATTTACTCTATATAATCGAATAAAATCCTAATTCAATAACTCGAAAGGATCATTTCTTGCATGAAATATTCGTCTTACTACTGCTCTTCTTTTGACTTCTTTGAGAATACGAACTGTTTTTAAATTTATTAAATTTTGCATGTTCCATTAAATCTGTAAAAATCGATTATATGTAATACTCAAGAACTGCAAGGTTATACTTCGCGTGAGCACAAACAGGAGGCTCGACACCGACTCGATTAACGGGATTTACCTTAATTTCTTTCGTTCTTTCTTGCCCAATGGATATCTGATCCAATAGAGTTTAAGTGCGATTTCTATTTTCAAAAAATACAATTTTTTGGGAGCACACTGTGTCTTCTATGAACAACTGTAGTACATAATGTGCTTGAAACGTGAACTTATATAGCACTTAATGCCTGCGTTCGTTTATTCCCATTGGGAGCTATTGGGAAAATAAAATCTATAATACACGTTACGTCGATAGAAGAGCAGTGGTATTATATGGGAATAAACGAACGCAGGCAATGTGTTTTTTTTAACCAGCGGCTAGAATCGAACCACGAACGTCGACCGATCACGCCACGTGTCGTCCCGCATCGTCTCCGCTCAATTTCGTATGCGAGATTTCTTTTCGACTGGTCTGAACCCACTCGATACCAAATATGCGATATTTATCGTATACGAGGTACTTGTGAAAATTCGAGAATACAAATTTACTGCGACATGCGATATTCTAGTGACATTCATGAAATATCGCATGCGATGAAGAATAGGGCTCCTGTACGAAATCGTATGTTTCACAGCGTGATAAATTTGGACAATTTCAGCAACTACTACTTTTTCTTCGTCGAAAGTTAAATCTTTATTCAAAAATTGTTGTAACGTCTGATTTTTTTCAAGTTCCGCTCATAGCATCATTGATAATCTGATCCGGCACAATGCCTTTTAACATTATTGAATCCACCATGAGAGATATTGAACGATTTTCTACACAAATTGCAATAACTTTTGTAACATGAAGTATCATCTTTCTTTATAAAACCATATTTTTGCTGCTACTTTTCTGTATAAACTCGCATTTGTTTCATTTTTTTCTTTTTTTATCTTCATCACTATCAGACATGTTTCTTTCAACTAGAACAAATAAATAACTCAAAATAGTATTTTTTTTTAATTTTCCGATAACGATAAAACAAATAAATAAATTATGCTTCCAAAAATTATGCAAGATCACTTCTTCATTCACATATTCAGAAATTTACCTTACGATTTATAATGCTGTTGCTATGTACGCGATTAAACAGACTGTCAGTGATTGTAGAAATAAGACGCGGATCACACGCAGTTCTCGATTGTGTGCGTGTGGTCCGCGTCTTATTTCTACCATCACTGACAGTCTGTTTAATCGCGTACATAGCAACAGCATTATAAATCGTAAGGTAAATTTCTGAATATGTGAATGAAGAAGTGATCTTGCATAATTTTTGGAAGCATAATTTATTTATTTGTTTTATCGTTATCGGAAAATCACTACAGACCGGCTGACTGCTTTTGTTTCAATTCAACCACGGACCTGAATTTTAGTACGATCTATTATTATGTTTTATATTATTTATTTTATGTTATGTAAAAAATCGGGACAAATAGCGTCCCGCGTAAGGTTCTTTCGGGACGCTTCTAATGAGAGCCGCAAAGCGAGATGTCCCGAAAAGTTCGGGACAGTTGGTCACCCTAATCGCAACACACGTTTTTTTTTATAACAGCATGTGCTGTTGATTCGCCTACACGATAGGCTAATCATATTGATAACATCTGATCACCTGTAGCAAGGTACCTAAAATAAATATTAATTAACTAATTAATAATTTTTTTGTCGCTAGTAAATAAATTCAAATAGAGAATATTAATATGATTCGACCCAACTAGCAAATAACTTACACGGACGAAGTTGGAAGAATATTTTTAGGGAAACGTATCTCTTGGTACGAGATTACAAGATTCCCTTGATTATATTTCAACCATACCGTGAAAAATAGGCGAGAAAAATATAGGTCCGAAAAGGACCTTAATCCGCTCCTGACCTAATTATGGAGTTAACAGACAATATTAGAATTTACATCTTTCACCGCTGAGAGCCGGTAAATTGTTCTCAAAAAATTATTGTTTACTAACATCTATTTAAAAGGCAATTGAAAAATATAGGATCGAAAGGGTCTGAATAGCTTAGTTGGTTAAAAGCAGTCGCCCGGCAAGCGAAAGACGCAGGTTCGATTCCTGCTTCAGCGACTTTTCGGACCTATATTTTTCTCGCCTATTTTTCACGGTATGGTTGAAATATAATCAAGGGAATCTTGTAATCTCGTACCAAGAGATACGTTTCCCTAAAAATATTCTTCCAACTTCGTCCGTGTAAGTTATTTGCTAGTTGGGTCGAATCATATTAATATTCTCTATTTAAATATTAATTGTTCAGATCAAAAATGTTTTTTTACTTGCTGTTAATTTTTGTTGTTAAAACATTTCTTCGTCTTAATTTATACATTTTTGTTTACAAAGTTGCTCCAAAATTTGATTACAATTCATTTTTCAAACACTCATTTTTCTACTTTTCTTTAATAATTTATATTCAAAAGTTGCAGATATATTTTTAAATTTTGTTTAAGGTCTTTCGCAATGCATATTAATCCCCAAAAGATTGTCATATATCTTATACTTCTGTTGTTAAGACTGTATTTATATATCTAATTTCATGATAAATTTAATTTATCTATTTTCTTATTAGAGAGAGAGAACACACATACATTATAAATTATAATAATCAATATGCAGAAAAACTTCAAACATAAACCAAAGCACTTGTAATTATTGAATATAAATGATTGAAAACGAAAAATAGTTAAGAAAAAAAGAGTAGTAAGAAAGGTTATTTTTAATAAAATTTCGAAAAATTTATTTTCTGTTTATTCTAAGCAATATGCTTTCGAAGAGAAAATTATACCTAAGTGTAATTGCGAGACGTTGCTCGGGCGGTAGAGTTTTTGGACTTTTCATCGATAAGTATGGCAAAAGGATCGTTAATAAAACGGAGAACGTATTCACATTCATTTTTGTGTACCGAAAAAATATAAATCTGGATCCTGTTTCATTTTTTGAAAAAAGTGTTGAAAATCTCCTTGTTGCATTCGAAGTGTGTTGATCGGTTTTACAAGCCACTTTCTGTTTGTTTACCGTTTGGATTTTCGTCTTTTTTTCAAAGTCATGTACATGGCATTTAATTGAAGAAGTGCATACATTATGGAAACTTTATCCATTATACTGCTAAATTTAAATACACATATTTAATTTTATTTATTGCCAAACAGTATACATTTTCTAATTTTATATATAACTATATTATTTTATTACACAATTGCAAAATATACTGTTTGAGACGGAGCATTCCGCTCCATAATTTAAGCGTTAGAATTAATTTAGCACGATAATTACAATCAAACGAATATTATACCGAGAATTATTCAGACGATTATTATATTAGTGTACTAAAAAAAGTCAAAAGTCGAACGTTCTCCTTGAAAAAACCTAAAGTCTTCAATAATATTGTTCTGAAAAAGAAGAAAACATGAACAAAATTAACCTTTCGCACGCTATAAAAACTAAATAAGAAAATAAACATTTCTAACTCCCTTTAGCCGTCAATCCATCGATCGAGATATCAGGCATGCGCGAGGGCTCGCGTGGGCCCACGATTAACAATCACGCACGTTGTCGCGCACCTCGCGCATGTCAAGTGTGTACAATCTGAGAATACCTTCCGGCAGCCAATCGAGCACGGCGCCCTGAGGTCACCTCAAATTGTTTAAAATAATTAGACGCGATTGGTTGATGAACAAAGAACGCCCCCCTTGCAGAGGGATTAAAAGATGCGCCCCTCGGCGACGATCGCTATCGTCAGCTTTTCGCTCGCACGTTAAAATCGCAGATAAACCGCAATTAATTTACCGCCTTTAACTTAGAAGAATTATTCGAAAATCATTTACTGTACTTTTGTAAATACTTTATATTTTTGTGCATATTAAACTTTAATTGTGTACGTTACGTGTGGTGACCATCTTCACTCAAACTCCCTTTGATTAAAACGGAGGATCGCTCCTTCTCGAATTCTGAACGCGCTCGCGAACATATACTTACATCAGTGTGCCAAGAATTAAAAATCTGATAAACTTTATAATTATTAACTATTATTATATTAACTATTATAATTTTCTTGTGACTTTATGTGTACGTATATGTCAATGAACTCTATACTATACTGCAATGTGCACTTTACTAGAAGAAAACGGGACCCAGTGAGATGGAAAACTGGACCAGTGAGATGGAAAACTGGAACTAAACTTGTCCTTTTCTATTGCTGTAAATTAAATTTCACAAAACGCAATTTTGACTTAACCTACTATTTACAGGATTTTATAGAATACAGTTCTGACTTTTCTGACTATACGTTGGCTGACTTGGCTGATGTGTATCCTTGCTGACAAAGCAATCCTGGGCCCATAACCTGTTGATAATTTTTGGTAGATTCGTAGGTTGTTATAGAATAAATATCCTCCTTGTTGATTTCAATGAATGTATTTATTTTGACAAAGCAGAACGTAAGGTAAAACAAAGGTAGAATGAGAGGTAGAACGAAAGGCGCCTGCAACATAGTTATGGTATTCTAAATCAAAACCATTACGGACTAGATGCAACTTAACTAAAATTAAACGCTTTATACCTTTCTGAGAAGTAGCGATTTCCTTCTTACAATATAAAACAAATATAAAATAATAGTTGCCCTTTTTATTCTATAAGATCAGTACAAAGTTACTTAATATCTCACATGTGGCTATCACAAAGAAGGGGTTCTTTCCCGTATTATTCTAGTTAAGCTTTAAGTATACAGGGTGTCCCATAATTCGCGCCCCACCCGTAACGTGCAGGTAGAGCGGGTTAAATCGAGTAGAAAAGTCATCTACCGTTTTGCTATTTTCATAATAATTAACGAGAAATTAATGTAAAAAGATCGGCCAATCCGTGCGAATAGAAGCGCGTGACGAGAAGAGACCTCCCGCTGTAACCTGATACAAGGCGCGCGGCGAAGCGATGGGAGGAGCGTCGCTCTACAAAGGACAATAGCTATTTACACACATACGAGCGGAGCCCGGCGTCGAATTCACAAACATATCTAGACCGAGCGTTTGCCTTTATTTAAGGAGTAGGAGTAAGATACACGAGGACTCGCTCTTGTGTTCTCTCTCGTTCGCGCGTAGCATGGCATTCTCTCTCGCTATGCTTCGCGCGAGCGAGAGAAAACGCAAGAGCGAGTTCTTTTCCTACTTACATGGTCAAACATTCCCCTTCTCTCTTCCTCTCTCTTTCTCTTTCTCTCTCTCTCGCTCTCTCGGCATTGAAGATATTCTGCTATCCTTTCCACACCACCTTGCGGTAGATAGCACGGCGCGTTTTTTTTAAAGTGGTATCCCCAGTAGGCCTAATCCACTCATTTAACGCACTATTTTAATGCAAATATTGTTCGAAGTGCCTTCCTCGTTCTCGTAAACAGAGTTCGGCCCTTCGAACAATATTGCGCGTCGCGCGATACGCCATTTCTGGCGTGATAGTATTAGAAGCTGCAAAAATTGCTTCTCGTACTTCAGCTTCTGTACTATCACGCATGTGCTCGACTAAATCTTTGATGTGACCCCACACGAAATAATCGAGCACATTCAGATCCGGCGGATCGCGCCGGCCAGATGATCGGGCCACCTCGTCCTACCCATCTATCTGGATAATGCGCGTTTAAGTGTTCGCGTACCTGCCGAGAAAAATACGCAGGAGCCCCATCGTGTTGAAAAATCAGTTGTCGTCTTACTTGAAGAGGAACATCTTCGAGTAGAACAGGTAATTGATTTTCGAGAAAATTGGTGTAAACTTCTCCATTTAATCGGGGCGGCAGAATATAAGGACCGATCTAAAAAAAAATCGTCAAAGAAAATGATTTGTTAAAGCAGCGAAAGAAAATTTCTTAACTTACTAATAAATAAATTTATTACTTACGATTTGGTTCGCTATTATTCCTGCCCATACGTTAATCGCTCAACGATACTGGAAAGCGCGCTGCCGGATATCGTGTGGATTTTCTTCGGCCCATAATAAATAATTACGGCTATTAAATACGCCGTTTGGCGTGAACGTAGCCTCATCCGTCCATAAAATGCGGTCGGGGAAAGAATTATTCCGCCGATACTGCGCGAGAAACCCTGTGTGTTTTTCCGATTGTTAATATTTATTTACTTTTTCTCTTTTAAATAACGCGAAAACATTAAATTAAGATAATAAAAATACCTTCACAAAAATAGATGCGCTGTTCGTGATCTCTCGGCAAAAGTTGTTGCACTCGCTGATAGTGAAACGGGTGCAATCCGTTTTGGCGTAGAACACGGTGCACCACGTTTCGCGAGAGATCGAGCATCCGAGCCACACGGCGCACGCTGCTCCGAGGGTTCTCTTCGAACACCTTGCAGATTCTCTCCTCTTCGTCCACACGATAATTAATCGGTGCACCAGCATTTCGTCGATCCGCTGTAAGAACTCCCATCGTTCTTGCGCGTTGAATACACCTCAAAATTATTTTATGATCGGGATGTCGCTCACGGTCGGGAAATCGCTCCGCGTAAAGACGAGCCGCGGCACGAGCGTTTTCTCC
>OZ020547.1:2833587-2871105 GCA_963971435.1 Lasius platythorax | reverse complement strand
AATACACCTCAAAATTATTTTATGATCGGGATGTCGCTCACGGTCGGGAAATCGCTCCGCGTAAAGACGAGCCGCGGCACGAGCGTTTTCTCCGGCTACTCCGTACAAGATAATCATATCGGTGTATTCTTCTGCTGTGTAATCCACCATTTTTTTATGATTCACAAACTCACAAGACTTTGACGTATAATTCGGATGCTAGGCAGCTACTGTTGTAGAGCAACGAATAATAATTTCGAAAGAAAATCGATAACAAAAAACGCTATTGAAACAAATAAAGGTCGTTAAAATTAAACAGCGTTTATTTATTAGTGACATCCCTACGATGTAATATTACATCGTAAATTTAGGCAGCTACTGTTGTAGAGCAACGAATAATAATTTCGAAAGAAAATCGATAACAAAAAACGCTATTGAAACAAATAAAGGTCGTTAAAATTAAACAGCGTTTATTTATTAGTGACATCCCTACGATGTAATATTACATCACTAATAAATAAACGCTGTTTAATTTTAACGACCTTTATTTGTTTCAATAGCGTTTTTTGTTATCGATTTTCTATCGAAATTATTATTCGTTGCTCTACAACAGTAGCTGCCTAGCATCCGAATTATACGTCAAAGTCTTGTGAGTTTGTGAATCATAAAAAAATGGTGGATTACACAGCAGAAGAATACACCGATTATCTTGTACGGAGTAGCCGGAGAAAACGCTCGTGCCGCGGCTCGTCTTTACGCGGAGCGATTTCCCGACCGTGAGCGACATCCCGATCATAAAATAATTTTGAGGTGTATTCAACGCGCAAGAACGATGGGAGTTCTTACAGCGGATCGACGAAATGCTGGTGCACCGATTAATTATCGTGTGGACGAAGAGGAGAGAATCCTGCAAGTGTTCGAAGAGAACCCTCGGAGCAGGTGCGCCGTGTGGCTCGGATGCTCGATCTCTCGCGAAACGTGGTGCACCGTGTTCTACGCCAAAACGGATTGCACCCGTTTCACTATCAGCGAGTGCAACAACTTTTGCCGAGAGATCACGAACAGCGCATCTATTTTGTGAAGGTATTTTTATTATCTTAATTTAATGTTTTCGCGTTATTTAAAAGAGAAAAAGTAAATAAATATTAACAATCGGAAAAACACACAGGGTTTCTCGCGCAGTATCGGCGGAATAATTCTTTCCCCGACCGCATTTTATGGACGGATGAGGCTACGTTCACGCCAAACGGCGTATTTAATAGCCGTAATTATTTATTATGGGCCGAAGAAAATCCACACGATATCCGGCAGCGCGCTTTCCAGTATCGTTGGGCGATTAACGTATGGGCAGGAATAATAGCGAACCAAATCGTAAGTAATAAATTTATTTATTAGTAAGTTAAGAAATTTTCTTTCGCTGCTTTAACAAATCATTTTCTTTGACGATTTTTTTTAGATCGGTCCTTATATTCTGCCGCCCCGATTAAATGGAGAAGTTTACACCAATTTTCTCGAAAATCAATTACCTGTTCTACTCGAAGATGTTCCTCTTCAAGTAAGACGACAACTGATTTTTCAACACGATGGGGCTCCTGCGTATTTTTCTCGGCAGGTACGCGAACACTTAAACGCGCATTATCCAGATAGATGGATAGGACGAGGTGGCCCGATCATCTGGCCGGCGCGATCGCCGGATCTGAATGTGCTCGATTATTTCGTGTGGGGTCACATCAAAGATTTAGTCGAGCACATGCGTGATAGTACAGAAGCTGAAGTACGAGAAGCAATTTTCGCAGCTTCTAATACTATCACGCCAGAAATGGCGTATCGCGCGACGCGCAATATTGTTCGAAGGGCCGAACTCTGTTTGCGAGAACGAGGAAGGCACTTCGAACAATATTTGCATTAAAATAGTGCGTTAAATGAGTGGATTAGGCCTACTGGGGATACCACTTTAAAAAAAACGCGCCGTGCTATCTACCGCAAGGTGGTGTGGAAAGGAGAATATCTTCAATGCCGAGAGAGCGAGAGAGAGAGAAAGAGAAAGAGAGAGGAAGAGAGACCATGTAAGTAGGAAAGAACTCGCTCTTGCGTTTTCTCTCGCTCGCGCGAAGCATAGCGAGAGAGAATGCCATGCTACGCGCGAACGAGAGAGAACACAAGAGCGAGTCCTCGTGTATCTTACTCCTACTCCTTAAATAAAGGCAAACGCTCGGTCTAGATATGTTTGTGAATTCGACGCCGGGCTCCGCTCGTATGTGTGTAAATAGCTATTGTCCTTTGTAGAGCGACGCTCCTCCCATCGCTTCGCCGCGCGCCTTGTATCAGGTTACAGCGGGAGGTCTTTTCTCGTCACGCGCTTCTATTCGCACGGATTGGCCGATCTTTTTACATTAATTTCTCGTTAATTATTATGAAAATAGCAAAACGGTAGATGACTTTTCTACTCGATTTAACCCGCTCTACCTGCACGTTACGGGTGGGGCGCGAATTATGGGACACCCTGTATAAAATGTTCGAGAAATTTCTCTGATAGTTCATTGGACTATAAAATATATAAAAGTAACGAGAAATCTCTCCGACAAAGAAAAAGAAACTAGTAAAATAATTATAACTTAACATAGACGCATCGCATCTAGTTATTTGTGTATCATGACTGTTGGTTCTTGAAAGAACCGGCAACGTTTTTTTGAAACCATAAATTTGACATCTCGAAACACGGTCTTAGCTCGAAGCAGGCACACACGTACGTACGCACGCACGCAGAGAGAGAGAGAGAGGGGCGGTGAGAGGGGAGAGAGGGGGGAGAGGGGGGAGAGAGAGAGGAGAGAGAGAGAGAGATATGATATCGGAAGGCCATGTTACTTCGAGAACAGTTTATAAACATATAAAAAAATATTAATTAAAATTCTTTAAATAATTTTATACAACATCACGTAAATTTACATTTTGACAAACTTGAAGACGATTGAATTCTAATGCGGATTGTTTAAGCACCGATAAAACTTAAGGCACACATGGAGCATGCTAAATACTTTTTATAATTAAAAATTTTTTATAATTAATAGTATTTAATTTTATCTTTAATAATTTATAATTAATAATAATATATTTTTATATTTACAATACGTTATATCGTAATGTTATCTGTATTAATCTGTATAAATCAAATGTGTAAAGTCAACTTCTATAATAATATTTTTAGTTAATATAATTAATTTTATTTAATTAATTATTTAATTATGTTAATTTTAATAATTTTTAGTTTATTTAATTTAACCTTCTTTCTCTCTCTCTCTCTCTCTCTCTCTCTCTCTCTCTCTCTCTCTCTCTCTCTCTCTCTCTCAGTGTGTGTGTGTGGGTGGGTAGGTGTATGCAAACTATTTGAGCCACACGGTATATAACCGTGCTTTGACCTGTCAATTTTATGGTCCCGAAAAAACGTTGCCGGTTCTTTCAAGAACCAACAAATGCACAAATAACTAGATGCAATGCGTCTAGCTCTTATTTGACTGGAACGCGGCTGTCTTCAGATGGAAAGGCATTCATGACGCCAAGTGTACACGTACCGGTAGGAATGGTATCCCTTAATATATGTATACGTGTGTAACGTCCCGCCATTTGTTCGAACTTATATTTGCAATAATAATTAAGAAATGCTTTTGCTTATAAAATACAGAACAATTGTGCAACCTATTCGGTCTATTTTTAATTATTAGCAATTTTTATTATTTTTCAACTACTTAACATTCTTATTTCAGACGCCTTTAGTTAACTTAGATATTAAATATACTTTTAGTCAATAACTACTAACTATAGGAAATCTAAGATTTCCCTATTTAACCGCGCTGCGACCTATCAGCGAACTCTATTTTGGAACTAGCGACGCAAACCAATCAAGCGCCATCGCGAGAACCGAGCCACGCACGTGTAGCGCCCTAGAACTAACCAGCGGTTATCATGGCTGCGTTTGGAAACAGCACTCGTGTGCACACTGACACACACTAACCGTTCGGAAATACTCGGCGTGTGCTCGGTGTGCCTTCGGGTGAATCGTTCGGAAACATAGAGGGAATCACACTGGTGTGCCACCAAACCACTCGTCGAAATCGAAGGGGAAGTCGGTGTGACTCGGTGTGTATCATGTATTTTGTTTGGCTAGCTGAAACATAATCTCTGTCTGCCTTGTTCTTATAATGTCGATATAACCTCCGGTATTCCGAGATGCTCGGAAGGGGAATAGAAGAGAAACTTCCGGCGGAGCTGGCACGTGTAACCAGAATCGTATAGGAGATCGTTAAATTTTTCTTTGTTCTTGCGAAAATGCTGGTCTTAACAACATAGGTAATAAATAATATCGGTCTTTATTAAGGCTCCTTGAACAGTGAGTGACAAGATGGAGCAAGGGCCTTGTAGCCCTTCTACTTTCCCGGATTCATTCCGGGAAAGTAACATTTGTAACGGGTCACCTTTCCCGACGCCGCGGATCAGGCTCGCCGGTACCAGGATTCGGGTGAAAGAGAGACTCCGTTATACGTTAATTAACTCAGATATTTGTAAAGCAGAGTTTATTTGCAAGGTAAAGATATAGAGATATTTACATATGTACATGCAGCGTGGCGTAAGCAAAGCGATGTATAGTGTGGTCCGAAGACCGAAGTAGGCGGCGAATATATCGGGCGGCTTGCAGACCGCGCCGAGCGGCGCTATATACAGTGTAATCCGAAGACCAAAGCAGATGGCGAATATATCGGGCGGCTTGCAGACCGCGCCGAGCGGCGCTATATACAGTGTGGTCCGAGGACTGAAGCAGACGGCGAATATATCGGGCGGCTTGCAGACCGTGACGAACGGCTGCTATATACAGTGTCCGAAGACCCGGTGCGTCTTAGTCTACGGACAGCACGAAACACGGGCCGGGCTGAGTTCCACGTCAGCCCGCGGTAGGGGCGTTTACCGGATACCCCCGGCGGAGTCGAGAGACACCTCGACGTGGACAGGTAGCGGAATACCGGATACTCCCGGCGGAGTCGAGAGACACCTCGACGTGGACAGGTAGCGGAATGCCGGATACTCCCGGCGGAGTCGAGAGACACTTCGACGTGGACAGGTAGCGGAATACCGGATACTCCCGGTGGAGTCGAGAGACACCTCTACGTAGACAGGTATCAGGATGCCGGATACTCCCGGCGGAGTCGAGAGACACCTCGACGTAGACAGGTATCAGGATACCGGATACTCCCGGCGGAGTCGAGAGACACCTCGACGTAGACAGGTATCAGGATGCCGGATACTCCCGGCGGAGTCGAGAGACACCTCGACGTGGATTTGTAGCTAGACTGGATCATGTTCCTGCTCGGATTGCTGGATGGGATCTGGTCCCGGTGTGTCGGCCGGGCTGCCTTATATACCCGGCCGGCCGCATTCCTGAGTTCTCCCACTGCTTGAGGTGTGTTGCCCTGGGTGGGCGAGTGTGGGAGCAAGCGAGAAAGCGAGCGAGCAAGCGAGACAGCAAGCGTGTAAGCGAGAGCGCAGGCGAACAAGCGAGAGAGAGCGGGAGAGAGAGAAAGACAGATAGCCAGAAAATATGTATTTTATTATATTCTAGGAACGGTGCCTAGTTGCACCGTTACACATTAATAAGGTTATGGTTGACAGAGTTCTGGAATCTTCTAGTCTCGGTGAGTGTTCTTATAATGTATCCCTTTCGGCCTGTGATATGACCTCAGGATGTGATAGTAACTTAATTAATAAAAAGATAACTGATTTAAGAATGCTACGGAGGAAAATCTTAATAATATTACTATACAATTTATTAAATAATAGAACAAAACCTACAAACGTAAAGCTACAAACGACATTTAAAAAAAATCATCTTTAAAAAAAGATATTAATCTAAATAGTGTCAATATTGACAGTAATAAACTCAAATAATAATATTATTTTTGAAAATATATGTGATCCTACATTGACGTATAATATGGACATCGATGTAAACCTTAATCCTGATATCCTTCCTTCCTCTGGAGAAGATCATCCTCAACAAGAAAAAAAAGCTAGCAACCGCTTACAGGATTTCACTACAGAAAAATATATTAAAATTCAAGGCAACTCTACCAAAGTGACGAGAAACATCTAGTCAAGAAACATATACTCTATATTCCGACGTAAACAGAAGGTATAATGTCGATCATGAAGGTGAATTCATCCTAAGTGCTAAACTTAATGCTAGTCGTTGCTCAGATAGAGGATCCAAAAATTACATACGTATCATCGATACAATCTCACAATGGTCATTTAAACTTTCAAAGTATCAAAAACAGGTTTCTGTACTGCCGATCTATTTTACAGAAATGCCAAAGAAGCTAATACATTATTCGACTCATACGGCAGGCCTACGAAACAACAACAATTGGATGTGAGTGTGACTTTACCATCTCGATCCATACTTAAAAAGGGTGTCTTTATTGATTGGGATATGTCTTTATCCAAACTTATTAACGCTATTGACTACAGAGACAAGATAGAAACTATAGAACGTATGATGAAGAGGAAATACAATTCCTCTGATAATACTCATAAAAGAATTAATATTAATAATATAATTATAACCTTCAAGGGTACGGAGCTGCCTTCTAGAATTAATATTTATAATGGCCTCACGTATATCAATATAAGACCATATATTTCTGCAGTAAAATAATGTCATAATTGCTACAGATTTGGACACTTCAAACAATACTGTCGAAAAAATAACAAGTTGTGCGTTGCCTGCGGAAGAGACTTTCATGGACCATGCAACGAAACACCCAAATTGCATTAATTGTGATGAAAATTACATAGCGACGCATAAAGGATGTACTTATTTTACTCTCAATAGAAATATTAATAAACTTGTGGCTGAGAGAGGTATATCAGCTTACAAAGCTAAAATCTCTTTAAAAGAAATCCAGAAGGAATATCAGGGCCCTCAGGAAGAACCTTCGGCATGGCCTATTATGTAGGCTCCCCGGAATAACCGGAACTATACTTCCAATCATCCGTCTACAGCTAGAACAAATCACAATCAACAATCATATTCCTCTACAAAAAATCCGCTTTATCACAATAAAAACATCTCCGACGAATAATAACAATCATATGCACAAATCATCAGATTATTATAAGCAGTTTAACGTACAAGCTCAAGAAATCACTAAGACAAATAAAGGTTTACTTCTGAGGGATTCCGGAAGCAGGAGCAACTCCAGGGAGGATGATGCCATGAACGTCAGCTCTCTCAATACCGGTATCAGCATTCATTCTGCTTCCTCGGCTGATCATCGAGACCACACGGCCACAGTCAATCTCTTACCAGAGGATATTCATTTATTACAAGAATTATGTCATAATAGGAGGTTCATTCTTCAAGATCATCTTCAGGAAATTATGAAAATATTCCTTAAAATTATTACACCACAATCTTCCATTTAAAAGGACTTTTATGTAATGCTGGAAAAATCAAAAACAAAAAACGGGAGCTGGTCAAATATTCAAAAAACTATGATTTAATTTTTGTCACGGAGACATATCTTACGAACAAGGATAAGTTTGTTTTTCCGGGTTTTGACGCCTTTCGGAGGGATGGTTCTATGAATCATTTGAGAGGATCCGGAGGAGTCATCATTTTATCTCGCAAACATTTTTCTGCACAACATATAAATATTGAGTTTCACCTGACTAATGCCGAGACTTGCGGCATTAGACTCAGAAGTTCACAGGGAGATTTTAATTTTATTGTTGTATATAGACGTCCCGGATTTACAGAAAAAATAGTAACTGGTCCAAATTTTTCAGGTAGTTTTTCAAGGCCCACACAATTATTGTTGGAGACTTTAATTCACCCAACACTTCCTGGAACTGCTCTCATACCGACCGTAATGGTGCCTTATTGGCTGAAGTGTGTTATGACATGGATCTTCATGTGATCAATTATGACACCTTATCAAGAATCGATTCTCCTGGTCAGCGATCTTCTAATTTGGACCTTATTCTGGCTTCTTCCGATCTGGCTGATTCTCTTGGGTATAACCAAGTTCGAGACACGTGGGGCTCGGATTATCATCCCATTAAATTTTTCACATCTTTTACTCCTAAACCTTATAAAAAAATGACTAATCGTCTATCTACGAAAAAAACAGATTGGTCTAAGTATGTGGAAATAATGCGCAACAAGTGGACTAAATATGCCGACTTGGAAGATACATTATTGTCGACTGATCATTTACTAGTATACGAGTCTCTCACGGAAGACATGAGAGATGCCGTAATGAGCGCTAGCAAAAATGATTCCTTTGTATCTTCTCAATCTTTCCCCTCGGAATCGCAGTCTGGAACTCCTAAACACTGGGGCAACCCTGTTGAGTGGTGGGACTCGGAGTGTATTGAAGTGGTTACGAATAGAGCAGCCAGCTTAAAAAATTTAAACAATCAGGTCTATATGTAGACTTTGTAAAGTATAAGAAATTTAGAGCGAAAGTCGTTAAAACTATCAACTTTAAAAAGAAAAAAAACTTTAATGATTTTATCAACAGCATTAACAAATTCACTAGTCTTACCTATGTTTGGAATAAAATGAGGATTTTAAAAAGATCCTTCCGAACTATCGACTGGAACAAATGGCAAAACAAAGACCGAAGACAAGCAATCTATAAAACCATAGAAGAAATTTCACCTAACTGGGTAGGTGAACCCAGAATTACATTGAATTATCCCGATCGCCTACCAATCTATAATCTTAACAACAACATAACCAATAAGGAAGTTCTTAAAGCCTTAAAGAACATAAAAAAGAATTCATCTCCGGGCATGGACTGCATTGAGTATAAAATGTTAAAGCTCTTGCCTCTTGATTATATTGCCATAATTACATATATATTTAACAAGATTTTCAGTAGCGGCAAGGCCCCATCGGAGTGGAGTGAAAATCAGGTCATCTTTATAGACAAAAAGTATAAGGAGAGAGTAAGACCTATTGCACTCTCATTATGCTTCGGTAAACTCATGGAGCGAATTGTTGCAGAGCGATTCATTTAGTGGATCGAACATAATGACAAGCTTAATCGCAAACAAAATGGATTTAGAAGAGGCGAATCCTGTGCTGAGAATCTTATAGAACTCACATCCTTTATAAGATCTGGTTTCTTCAGAGAAAAAAGTACTCTTGCTGCCTTTTTAGACATCTCGTCGGCATATGACAACGTTCTTCACGGAGTTCTTGTCGATAAATTGATATCTGAAAAATGTCCACACAGAATAGTATAATTTGTTGAGCAATGGATGTACTGCAGAAGAGTTAAATTTATCGTGAATGTCGATGAGTTGTTTGTAAATACTCGTACAGGGGACTCCCGCAAGGCGCAGTTCTTAGTCCTATGCTGTACGATTTTTACACTAGCTATATAGACTCGAATCTACCATTTCCGGTAAAACATCTTCAATTTGCTGATGACATTGCATCTATTGCTCGATACCAAACATTGACAGAAAAATCTCCGTTATTGAGGAAGCCATCCATATTTTAAAAATTAATCTCAGTGAACTGGGCTTGAATCTTTAACAAAAAAAAAACAGTTATAATAAACTTTAATAAATCAGGATATATAAATAAAAATGTATTTATTAATGTTGATCGGGAGCGGATTTATTTGGAGCGTTGTGCAAAATTTCTCGGCATTTGGTTTGATGTGGACCTCTCATTTATAAAAGATTGTGATTACACTAGAGACAAAATGATGAGAGCTAATTCAATATTTAAATTTTTTAATAAGGTTAGCAGAGGAATAGAAGTCAACACATCCCTTATGCTATACAAAATCTTGATTAGGTCTATTGTCGATTATGGTTCATACATATTTGTTCCAATGAGACGAAATCAATGTATTAAAATCGAACGTGCTCAATACATGGGCTTGAGAACTGCACTAGGCTATAGAAACTCTACTCCTACTAATGTCATTATTGCAGAATCTAAAGTTATGACTATCGCTGACAGGGCGGGCTTTCTGGCCAGGAATACTCTGGCTAAAATAATCGCCTATGGAGAACCATCAACCAGAAATGTTGTAGCTGATTATATCCAAGAAGAGGATAAATACAGACATAAAATTCCATGGAAAACACGTACCATTCTCTCAGACGCATGGAAGGATTGTTGGAAGTACGTGGACGTTTTGACATCGAGAAATTTGAAGTCTTTTCCAGTGACTATTAGACTATCACTAATAATATGCCAATAGACGTGGAAGCTGGTACCAGATTTGGTGTGGATTTTGACGAACATCAACTAAAAATTTTTTTAAAGAGCAACATAATCTCCGTGATGACCTACTTGTTGTATACACGAATGGTTCCAAGAACGAGATAAACACTTCTATCGGCAGTTCATTTTATATAGAACAGGAGGATATGGTTTTCACAATTAGTTTAGACAATAATGCATCCATCTTTACCGCTGAGGCTTGTGCTATTGCCAAAGCTTTGCTTTGGCTCCACGAAAAGGGATATACCGAGGACATATTGATATTGTCTGACTCACTCAGTGTCGTCCTTGCCTTGAATAATAACTGTATAAATGTATATAAAAACCCGTATATAATAAAAATTCGTAATATACATATATATAAAACTTAAATTTTACTCAAACCAGCCAGAGAAAAATTATCTTCGCATGGATTCCGGCTCAGGCATCCCGGGTAATGAAATTGCAATGCGTCAATGATAAGGAAGCTACTACCCAGATATTCAGTAAACTCCTTAAAATTCCTATCACAGATTTTAGAGAGACTTTCAGAAATAATATGTATATTAAAACTAATGAGTATCTTAAAAACCAGTTTACTTTTAAAGGTAAACTATATTATGAAAGATTCTACAAAGAAAATATAAGATCTCCCTGGTTTGCGGATATCAATCTCCCACGTAGATTTACAACTATGTTCAACCGCATCAGAGCTGACCATTACAATCTTAATAGTTCTTTGGCCAGAAAGGAATACATACCCTTTCCGAGATGCCAATGTGGACATGAATTTGAAGACATTAATCATTTTATTTTTGTTTGTGAGTTATATGATGACGTCAGAATGAACTTCAACCATAATCATAAACTAAATTCAGTAGGTGCCAGCTATCCGGATTGTGTGTGGAGCTGGTTAGAAAAGGAAGAAATCAAATCTCTAAAAGTAGTATACGAATATGTTGTTAGGACTGGCAGAGTAATTTGAATAATTAATTTAAAAAAAATTAACTTATTCTTCTTACTACATGGCTGTATAGCATCTGTATGAGATAACTGAAAGGTTGGAAACACTTAAAAAAAGTTCATATAGTGCCCAAATGACAAAAATGTACCAGAATATTAAAACATTGATAAAAGGACGACATCAAGCCGTAATGAATGGTGATCTCCCCATATTTGATTCCAATGGGAATTTACTTGTACAACACGTACAAGGTGAGTTATTACATTAGAATTAAAACCATAAGAACAGAAATTGTAAAGTTCGCTTTTTTGCATTTTTTTTTTTAATACATTCTGAGAATGAGACTTTTGTATTTGTCTACAGATAACAGCATTTTTACTTTGCCTCTATGTAAAGAAACGCTGATGTTTTTTGATCTCAAATTTACTGAAGAGGAGTCTCCCATAGATAATAACACAGTCGCCGGTTCAAGTAAAATTGAAAACACAGTTGAACAGGGTGAATCCACAGGTAAATGTTTTTTTACTCCTTCAATATATTTTCACAAAGCATGAAATAAATATTTTAGCAAATTTAAGAAATATTAATATCAATGTAATTTTTAGTCTTATCGATTGCACGCTGGAAAGACGACAATGAGGTAGATGCCTTATTCATCTCTGGCATGAACATCAAAAGCATAAAGAGTCGGGATGTGTGGGCTCTAATCTGCGAAGAATTAAACAAGACCAAACCTGAATGGAAAAAGAAAACGCCCATTCAGTGTGAAAATAAATGGAAAGACGTGAAAAGAAAATACACAGAAACAAAAGATCATAACAATAAATCTGGGAATGAACCAAAAAATTGTAAATTTTACGAGGAATTAGAAGAAGTTTTGGGTGAGAAGCCATGTATTAAACCCATTGCTCTTGCATCTAATCATAGGAAGAGAATGGCCGCAGATTCTGAAAAAAATGAAGACGCAAATGAAAGTTCTGGCTCATCGACTTCGAATCAAGAAATTCCTCAGCAGAAGAAAAAGATGACCAGAATTCAACGGGAATTAAAAGACTGGTCTGCTGCTCTTCTTACAGACGCAAAAACTAGAAAGGAAGCGAAAGAGCGATAATCCGTCCGATAGATTTTACATAACATATGAGCCTAAAGGTTGTGACAAAAAGCTAGTATATATAAGTATATATATATATTTAACAACGAAACTGTTCTTGTGATCTTTTTATATATTATACTATTATTGCACACGATTCCTAAAGTTTATATAATATTAAAGATATAATATTAGTTAGTTATTATCATATAATATTATAGTTTATATAATATTAAGTGTTTTATTTAGTTAGTAGTTTGTTTAATCTTAGTATAGTTTATTTAGTTAATATTAGTATTAGTGTTTTAAAAGGAAAGTCGATTTTGTTTTACTATACTCATATACATATATATTGTTATATTACTCACTCCTATTCATTCTGAAAAGCTGTTCATTACAAAATAAGAATTTTTTGGGGAAATCTACAGAATGTATAGACTGTCGATTTGTTTGCACAATTCGCATTAAATGTAATAAAAGAGACTATATTTTAATTTGTTCTATTTTATTTTATATAGCAATTCCGAACTAATTACATTCCATAATTCTATTCCAATATCTATGTTATGTTTACAATTATATGTAATACTCTTATTTACTATTTATTAGATGTATTTATTACTTACATAATTTACAATTTTATATTTTATTATTTTATTATCTTATGGTGCAACGTGTGCTATAAGAACTGCCATATATTCGCGGCAAGTCATTCCTCTTTCGTCGTTCGGTAATCGATCAGAGATAATGACATTCGCATTATCATTGTTATCAACATCCTGTTCCATACCGTCGCATATAAAATCATCTACATCATTATCACAACCTTGAAGGCAAATATTATGAAGCACACAACATGCTAAGATGACATAGGGTATCAGATCGGCGCAACTCATATGTAAGTATTTCAGCCGTCGAAATCTTCCTTTAAGGAGGGCAAAAGCCCTTTCAATAACCTGCCTCATTTTTAACAGATGCTCATTAAAATTCTTTTGTATCTGTAAACAAAAAAAGAAAATTCGATTAAAGTAGCGTAAAAGAAGTTTCTGTTATATGCATAACTAAAACTGCAAATCGAATATTCCATAATCAGTACCGAAAATATGTACACAATTGTAAGCAGAATAAAGAGATAAAATTTTCCAAGCTACAATTGATCATACCTCGGTTAAATTGCATTTATTGATATATGGAGCTAAACACCATGACAGCACTGGATAAGCTTTATCGCCTATAATGAACTCATTTTGAGGAAAAAAAGCATTTTCGTTTGCTATTACTGCGTGCCAGAGATCGGAGTTTCTGAAAACTCTTGCATCATGGACCGATCCAGCAAATCCGACAAAACAGTCAATGAATACAAGGTTTGGATCGCACACAGCCTGCAGTGTAAGTGCATATTCTTTCTTCCTCGTTCTATAAAACATGGGATGAACCTATGTACACACAAAATATAAGATTTAATGACAGGCAAGAATATTTTTGTGCTTTTCATGAATTTTTATAAATAACTAGGCTTGCCTTGGGCGCTGGGATAGGAATGTGACTTCCACCAATTGCCCCGATTACACCAGCAAGAGAGCCTATCTCTGAAAACTGACGTTTGACCTTCATCAATCGATCACCGACAGGCCATTTAATAAACCTATCGGCTAAATCATTTAATGCTGTCACAACTCTTCTCATGGAATCGTGTAACATTGATTTGCTGATGTCAAAGCGGTCCGACACAGATCTAGAAAGTATGGACTGCGAGTTATTAGCTTTCCTCTTTATAATACAAAAATTGTGTGTATATTAAATAGATAAAGACTCCTGATTCATTTAGGTAAGTTTAAATAGATGTCAAATCTATTTAAACTTACCTAAATGAATCAGGAGTTGCAAGCAGCCAGAGGACTGCGAATAACTGAGTCCGTACATTTAAAGTGAATCTTCCACTTTCTGCAGTTCTTATTAAATGAGGTGTTAATATTTGCTCTAAATTTTCGGATGTTGTCCTACTCATTCAAAAATGTTCTCTGAACTGCCTTCCTGAGTAGTCATGTACTGTTGTGGCGACATAATCTTTGATTCTCGTGACGCTTCTTAAATCGCTCCGAGTACGGACCCGTCCTTCCAGCACATTTGCCTCCTGATTCCAACGATCACATTTGTCATCACTATTTTCCTCGTGATGAATTCTCTCGATTACTGTTCTCAATAAATATTATCCAGCCACTACACCAATTGATAATAACATTTTGTCGATGGCTCTTCATTTTTACACACAAAGCAACGAGTACCGTTCGGAAACACTCCACACCCGAGGACACACGGTATCCCCTCTACTTCTCCACTGAAATCACGAAATCACACCGAGTGTGTGATTTCCGAACGCAGCCCTTATAGAACAGACCTGCGTGCGAACTTTACCCCTTTGCGATTTTAAGATTTAATTAATATTAAATACTTTAATATAGATTTGGGGATATATGCGGTATCCCTTATGGAATCATAGAATATAATAACTCGTTAGAAGCAATTCTTAACAAATAAATAACTATAAAATTCCGAATTCATTTTTATTCTATAAATTCAATTTTCAAATAAATAACTAAACAAATAACTTAGTTATATTGTCAAAAGCAAGTTGTTACGAAATGATTCCATAACTTGAGAAATTAGCAATAAGTTATTAATGCTTACGGTAATATGCTTTAACAGTTATTATTAATCGAGCTTTTATTACAACAAATGTAAGAAATTATAAAGTCATAATTATCTATTGAACCAACCTTTTTGTAAACAATTAAAGATAACTAGGAACGATCATTGGAATTTATGTTAAAGCTTTTCAAATAAATAACTAATAAATTATTCAAATAAATAATTTCAATAAATAATAATTATGGCTTCATAAATAACATTCTCCCCAAACGCTTTAATCTAGCTTAATAATCCATTCAAACATTGTGCGATGACATAATTACTTATTAAGACACAAAGAATATTCCGCTGTATACACGTTATACTTTATGGAATCATATTCTGCATATAATAATTTGCAAATAGCTTTCCTTATAAATAATTGGAAACAATAGTTAAAGTTATTTATAGAAATCTGTAATAATGGTAAAGTATCGAAATTTAATTAACTCTAACTCCTCATTAAATGACTAGACTATTAACAGTGAATTATTATAAATTGATTCCATAAACAGGAGAATTAGATATAAGTTTTAACATTTTATATTAGCTTAGCTTTACGGAACATTCAAGAGATAAAATATAAGATTATTCAGATCGATCGATGCATGTAACCCGATAGCGTGGATGCTGAGACCGGCTGACTCCTTATCTATGTCACTCCGGCGTATGTCAAAACATACGAAATTTTCGAGGACGTTCCTGTCGCTACCCGGTGACTCAATTAGAAAGAATTTCAAGAGACACGGTAGTGTCTCGCGCCAAGTACCGCGCAACAGCAGCAAGGCACTCCGGGTATCTTTACGCGAGCCGGCCAGTTGAGAGTACTCGAGATTATCAGACCTCAATAACCGCTGAACGGATTGAGTTTTTACTAGGCTTAATCGATAGCTTGGGTTTAAATTATATAACGAAAGTGTCTTTATTTTTGTTCTACATGTTATATAAACATTATATATTACGACGCAAAGTCGAGATGTGGAAATTTTCGTTTAAGAAACGTCACCGTCACCGTCACCGTCGTCATCGCTACACGTATACTACACGTACACAACACATGCATAGATATATAGTAGTATCGCGCTACACGTATATACACGTACACAACGCATGCAATAAATAGCAATGTATGCATCTTGTACGGTTGACTTGTTTGACGGAAGATCGCGCTAGCAGCGCTCTGCAACATTGGGTGCTTTCCAGCAACGAAACACGGTCATACACTGTGTGACACAGTGTTACACAGTGTCGACTTGTAGTTGGAACGCTACTTAGCTTTTTTATTTCACCGCCGGAGTGCAGGGCAGTCACTTTACAATGAAAAAGAATAAAATATAAATATAGGAATTGTGTCCTGCAGCATTAACATAACCAAAAATATTTATATTTTAGCTTATAAGTTTAAACAATATGGATTTAGACATTGTTAACTCAGTACAGTATTAGGAAATTTCTAATCTCAGAGCAACATTTTTTTATTATCATATTTAGTTTTTCAATTAATGGGAATTTTACTTATATTAAAGAGGAAAAAAACGAACTTTAGAGAAATAGACGTTGGTGGATTCGTCCTATTAATTTACAAAAAGAGATAAATCTAGATGTATGTATGTATGTATGTATGTATGTATGTATGTAGTCTTTATTCTTCCCCTTAGAGTTTCGAGGGCGCTTTTAAGGAGCGGTCCCGAACCTTTACAAGTTAAAAACATTTCCCCCTCGCGACCTGGCCATAAACGACCCTTACATCCTTGTACCCTCCACCCTCACGCTTTCCAATTCCCGTTCCCTTCTCCCCCTGTCTTCCACTTCAGATCCTTATGCCTCTCTTATTTCCTTTCTCCCTCCTCCTTTTTGCGTTCTTCCACCTTCACCACTCGTCCCTTCCATCCAGGCTTGTCCTTCCTCTTTCATCCGGCTCTCCTTACCCTCCTTTCATCACCCCTTCCTTCTGAGTGACTTCTTCCCTTTTCTGCCCTTGACTCCGTTATCCTGGATCTCTAGAACAATAGAAGCAAAGACACCTTCCTCTTCCTTTCCCCGTTCCCCTCTGACCATCTCCCTAACGTTCTCCCCTCCTCTCCCTTTTATCACTTTCATCCCTAATCATTCTCGCATACTTTCCAAATCTTCTCCTCTTCATCCCATTTCCATTCCCTATCCTCTATCCATATTCTTTTACTATCGAAAACTACCCAATTCCCCTTATTCCTCTCTAGCCTCGCCTTTTCCTTAATCCTCCATTTCATTTTCCTTTCCTCCCTCGTCAAATCCTCATCCACCACCATCTTCCATCTTCTCCAAATCTTCCTCTTTCTTCCAAGCACTTCATCCCTGTCCTCCCCCTTCTCCATTACCACTAACAATAATCTCCTTCCCCCCTCTCCTAACCTCTCCTCCACACCCCTTACCTCCACCTTTCTCCCTAAAATCTTCTCCAAGAGCACCCTCAAACATCCATATCTTTCCTTAAAACTGTCCCCCTCTATCCCCCTCCACACTAGATTCCTTCTCCTCCTTTCCCTCCTTACTTGCTCTTCCCCTTTCTCTTCAAGATCACTCCCTCTATCTCTCTCCTCCTTTCTCCTCTCCTCCTCCATCCTACCTTTCACCCTCTTCCAGACTTCTTTTACCCCCTCCTCCTTCTCTTCCTCATCCACACAACTCCACCAGCTACTCTTTTCTTCCTCCCCCCTTGATCCCCTGTCTTCCTCCCTTCCGCAAGCCCCCCCTCCTGCTCTCCTCCTCCCATCTCCTTTCCTCCCCCTTTTCCCTCCTCCCACGTCCCTTCACTTTTCCCCTTCTTTCTTCCCTCACTTCCTTTTTCTTGATTTCCTGCCTCTCATTTTCCTTCTCTTCTTCGCCCTTGCCGTATGTCTCCGCTCTCTTTCCTCTCCCCCTCTCATTTCCGTCAGCCTTTCCTTTACCCCCTGCCTCCTCTTCTTTTTTCGCATCGTCTTCTCTCTTCTTTTCCCTTACTTCTTCCTCCTCCTCCGTGTCTTCAAAATCGTCCTCCGTCCTCTCCTCTTCTTTCTCGCTCTCTGCCCTGTCACTCACATCCTCTTCTCTCTCCATCATTCTCAGCCCTTTCTCTCTCAGCCTCCTCAGCTCCATTGCGATCTCCTCTGCTCTAGCCTCCTCACTTTTGCCCCACACCGCCACCCTCTTTCCTCTCTTCCCCTCACTTCCGCCAATTCTTTCTTTCCTCTCTGCCTCCACCTCTTTTTTCGCACCATCTTTTTTCTTCCTCTCACTCTTGCTTCCTTCCGCCGCACTCGCACTCGCTCCTTTCCCCCCGTCACTTCCTCCGGCCTTCCTTTTTCCCCCTTCCTCCTCTTCTTTTCTTACAGCGCCTTCTCTCTTCTACACCTCTCCTTTTTCCTCCTTCGCAGCCCCGGTCTCGTCCTCCGTCCTCTCCTCTGCTTCCTCGCTCTCTAACCTGTCACTTTCACTCCATTCTCCTTCCCTTATCCTTAGCCCTTTCACTCTCAATAACCTCAGTTCTTTCTCTACTCCTCTCAATCCTTTCCCTATTCCTCTTAACTCCTTTAGCACTTCCTCTTTCCACTCCATCTTTAAGCCTTTCTCACTATATCTCTCCCTCAACGTACGTATTCACGCTCAACTGCGTATCCTACTAACCCGTCGCAACACGTGTTCCGCGCACGTGGCCTCCCGGCCTTCCAGTGTCGCCACCACATGTTGCCTCAACACCTCATTCCTGCTGCCTGCCGGTACATACGATCTCTTCTACCCCTCGCCTCCTTACCGACCGCTTTCCTCGCTTCCACACTCTGACCGCCAACTCTTCTTCCGTCGCCACCATCTCTCCCTTTTCCTGCTCCAATTTCTCCTGAATCATGCCAGCCGATTTTCCTTTCCACCCACAACTCCTCTTCTGTTCCATCCCCCTCCTCTCCTCCATTTCCTCCGCATCTTCTCCTCTTTCTCCATCGACTCCACCACCCACCGACCTCTCACCCTCCTCCTATCCTGTCAAACACTCCACACACTGTCACTGTGTCAAAATCGCGTCACCTTACTCTGACCGCTATCTTCCTTCCTCGAGATAAATCTAGATGATTTTTCAACTTTTGTGAAAGAGCTTGAAAAAAAAATGATGCAGATCTCTTTTCTCACTATAGAATGATATCAGAAATTGTAAAATCTTTTAGAAAAAATTTTTTCATTTCTAATTAAAAATAGTTTTAAAAAAACCTTTAACTCCAGAACAGCCTTTATTAATGACGCTAAGGTTTTTATTCAAATTTTTAAAAATTTTGTATTACAATAGTTTCTACAAAAAATACTTAGAAAATACTTTTTAGACGTTTAGAATTAAGTAATTTTTTAAAAATTTTCTCTTGAGAATGATCTGTTTTTTTGTCAACTAATGTATTTTGTAAAAATTAAATTATATTTTCTTCATTTATATTCATGCTCATACCGTTCTTTACTGATATATTAATATTTATATTCTCTATATTATTCACATGTTTAACATAATATCTTTTCGTGTATTCATGGTCGGCCGCCATAAGTTATATTTAATATTTAATATTTAATATTCCGTCATTTTTATTTCTTATTCCTAATTTTCAATGCATTGTGCGTTAGTCCATTGTATTTCCTTGTTTCGAAATAAAATAATATCTAATTCCTATTTCTAATATTTAATATTTAATATTTATTCCTATTCCTAATATTTTTTTGTTGTGCGCAGGGCCCTAAATCTTTTAAGTTTTTTTTAAGTTTTTTTAATAATTTACTTCTTTTACTAGAATGCCACTCCGTAGAAAAGAAAGTGGTACCAAATGTAAAAATGTTGGTATCCATGGAGGGACACAAAACGATGACACAGTCGTACACAGCATTTTAGCTGTGTACGATTGTGTCGACTTGTGTCGTAGTTGGAAAGCACCGAGTCGTACACTGTGTTACACAGTGTCGCCTGTGTACGTTGCTGGAAAGCACCCATTGACAGCATGCATTATAGCGGCACGTGCGCGGTTAACCTCACTTTCGAGTCGATGGTATTTAGTAATCACAATGTATGTGTGTGTTTGTGTATGTGTGTGTCTGAGCCGTTTATAAAGATTTAAGGGTTTATTAAGGGGTTTACATTTCAATTTTATTTTTTTACAGTGCCGCAAAACAATGTTTAGAAAAACTTTAAATTGTATCTTTATACGGGTACGTACAGGTATTAGAGCGACTTTTATGAGTTCTACTTTATGTCCAATACAACTGATATGGAATTAGCAAGTATAGATTGCGACAAGGTAATCAATTACAATAGTACATTATAATTAGTTAATTTTTATAAATTATTACCGAAATGTATGAAATTACTCCCACTTTATATTAATTGTTTTTATTTGTCTATTTATTATAAGGTTTATGTTTATTAGGAGCTGATATGACGATTGATGATATAATAATTATTACATATTATTTATAGAAAATATTATCTATATGTTCTTATGGCTGGGTATGATGCTTCCCTCCCAATGGGTACAGAGTGTCTTTGGCATGCCTTCGGTGGTTCAAGTTGATACAGATCGTGCTACATTGCTAGTATTAGACACTCCTTTGTAACGAGCCCTTCGCGAAGCGGATAGTGTGCCGGGATCAGGGATCGCGGAGGGGGGAGGCGCAACGAAACAGTGTTCTTTGGTTTTAAAGAAAAAGAAATAAAGATATTTATTCTCGCATTAATGTACAATTCAGTCGGGCTGAGGTTTTAATCGTGCGGTCGTAACGCGTGAATTAGAAAAACGGGCGCGCGTGTACAAATATTTATTATGGCGGCAGTTAGAGGCCGCCGGCTCTCGGGTCGCATATTCCGACGGTGCGGTCGCGGACGGGGCCTCGCGGTTCGGCGCCTATTGCCGATATCGGTGACGTCGCGTTATAATGGCCGGGATTTAGGCGGCGCGTCGCAGACGCCGGCAAAATGGCGTGTCGCGAGATAGTTGCGCCGGTCGGCGGTCGTGTTTGTTTTAATCGCGGCGAGTAACTCCTCGCCTTTTTGTATGAGCGGCTGTGTGTCTGTCCGGGCGGTGTCGAGAACTCTCGGCGGAGACAGAGAACGCGCTATCCCTTTTTCCGTGGACGACGGAGTTTTAGGTGGTGGAGCGACCGAGCCCGAGAATGCGTCGGGGAAGGCGGCGCACTCGCCACCCTCGTGCTGTCGGTCGGTTGGAGTTCGGACGGGATAGGCCGTCGAGACGAAAGGCCGAGATCTCTCGGCGGAGGCTGCGAACTCGTCAACCCCCGGTGATTTCGCTACGAACGGTTCGGTGCGGATCTAGGATTGGCCTTCTGCTTGTGTGAGCGTCGGGCTTGATCGGGAATGGATCTGGCCTCTCGATTGCTTCGGAGCCGATATTTATACGGCGCTTTTTAGCCGTTCGGTATTTTCCGCTCGCATTCGGAGATGCTCGGCCCGAGTGTTGGTTTCGGGGCCTCTCCTCTCTCGGTTTGTATCGACGACCGTTTATCGGTCGTATTTACGGTTCGGCGGATATTTCTTTTGAGATTAAAAGGGCGCCTAGCGCCTCGACCCTTGCCCGATCGGTGGACATCGGGCGGCCGACTTCCGGCGTTCGCCTGCCGGGTATAGTAACGATGGGGGGGGATGCATCGTTACACCTTTAAATAATAGAATCACGAATATTATGAATTGAATGCTGAAAGGCATCGCTGTATGAGAGTAAGCCGTTTAATACAACTGATATGGTTAGTCAGTATAGATTGCGACAAGGTAATCAATTGCAATGCAATAGTACATATAAATAAAATGTGATCATCATAAACATATAGAATATTTTTGAATAAAATGTGATTATGCGTAGCTTAAAGTACTCTTAAAATAAGATGTTTATTTATTTCGTAAATGAGAGATAAGATTGTAAAAATAATCCATATGTTTATAATAAGATGTGTGTGTGTGTGTTTATTGTAACAATTTCTTTCGTTTTAAACTTTTAACTTTTAACCCAAAAAGGACTACAAGCCGCCACCGGGTTAATAAAAATACAAGTGCATAATTAAAAGTTTAAATCTTAAGAAATTATTATAGTATACACACAAAACTTATTATAAACTGCAACGACTTTATATTCCCGTTGTGAACGGGCTTAATTGCCGTCCCGCTCTCGCCGTCGCGCGGATCTTTTTATATGCGCCAACGACGGGGAGTTCACTCGTTGAACGCGAGAGTCGAGCGGGAAAGTCGCCGACAAAAAGGGCGAAAGGATCAAGGGAAATGATAACGCGCCGAAAAGGAACGGGTTGGTAGGAGTTCCACGCTTGCCGTCACGAGAACCTAAGGTATAGCGCGAAAACCGAAGATTGGGCGCCAGACGCGGTCTCTCACGCGTCAATTCGCGATATCGCGCTAAATTACGCGAACGTTAATTACCGGTGTTCGTCACGGGCGGGCTAGCTCACCTAACGGCAGAGGGGCAGGGTGTTGGTTGACGGAACGCAAAATTAGGCAAGAGGCGACAGATACGGTAGGCACTAAAAACGGACGAACAATACAGACGGTAACGAACGCACAACAATAAAAAGCAAATAAATAAGATAAATAAAGTTGGGTTTATTACAATAGAATAGTGAATTAAAAGCAAAGATAATAATAAAAAGAGAGGCAAAATGATGAAGTTTAGTTAATTATAAAATTTATAAAAGAAAGAAGTAGAGATAGTGGATAATAACCGGTTCGTGAGTAATGACAATCAGATCATTGAGGGTGAATCAAGCGGTGAAGAGAAACATTCGTCAAGAAATACGGAAAATTAACGTTATTACTATCCCAGATCGAGAAATTCGGCGAACAGAATTAATAATATTAACAGATCTTAAACCCGACTCAAAATGCGTGAATAAACTTTAAACATAATCAGTGAGAACAATAATATTCGCGAGACAAAACGGAATAATAACGGCACGTAAGAATTCACACTCGCCGCGCTCGGCGGTAGCGATTCGCATACGAGACTGGATGTTCGATCCGACGGATCGAATTCTCTCACAACGACGTTGAATTATAAGTCGGACATCTCCCGACTTCCAGATACAACGACGATTTTCGGTCACAACGGCCTCGCCAGCCGTGTTGAGTCGTAGCGAAATTTTCGATACAGACGCGAAGAATAAGCGAAATCGAGACGCCGACAAGGCGGCAACGCGACGCAATTTTCTCACACACATTCACGCTTCAAAGGCGGCTCACGCAATAGCACGCGTCTAACGCGACGTTCAATCTCTCTATCTCATTCACACTACGTACTTCGACATGCCATTCGACGCTTAATTACATGCAACGAAATAATCGCGACGCGAATCTCCAGAGAGACATCAATACTTTAACGCGATCGCGATCTCACAATTAACTACAATAAACGAGGCCTGTGCTTTGCAGGCTCCGGTGATCGAGATCACTTGTCGTCGTGGCCGGGGCACTAAGAATTTTACTAATTACGGGGCATGGCCTTGACACCAAAAATCACTAAAATTACAACGACGACGACAGAGTGACGCGATCCCGGACGCGATCGCACGTGGCTTATTGTACGGAGGGCAACCTCACCGGCACCTCGTTACTCCCGGGTAGGATAGGTCGGCAACGGCTCGTCCTTCTCAACAGATCCCAATTAAACAGCAAGACGGTAGCGGCAGTCCGAGGTCCTCTCTATTACACGGGTCGCGACAGGCTGATTCCCGGATTCTTGCGATCCAGGATCGATGGCTCGGGGCCTTCCCCAAGGTTGCGCACGCGAGGTGCGTGTTATCGCGGCCAATCACGCGACGGCACGCGACAACGCCGGTACGCGGCACGCTCAAGGCCGTGTCGGGGGCGCGTGCACCCACGGTATTGCCGAATATAATTGTAAGGCCCGTTCGACAAGGCTGTCGCAGAGTTTCCACCGCTGACTTCTCTCCGATAGAATGCCACGGGCCCTGCCTCTGCTCTTTCCTTCCTGCCCGTGCTCCGCGCTCTACGCTCTCGATTCGTACTCGCCACCCTGTCGTGCTCTTCATGGAATTTTGCCGTTAGCCGAGCCTCTAATTTCTCCTCTGCCTCAATCGCCTCCGTACTCATTCGCTCGTACCATAAAAAAAAATAAAAAATAAAATCCTATAGGACTCGAAATTATACGATAACAAAAACGGCTCTCTGGAGACTGCAGCACGGTTCTCGTTATTTCTCGCCGGATGCGATTAGGGAGGAACTCGGCGGACGCGCGCGGGACGGCAACGTCACAAAACATATAAAATATATTTATATCTTTCTCTCATTTATAACAAAAATATATATATATATATATATATATAAAATATAAATATATTATAGATTCTCTTATTTATATAATAAATAAAACTTCTCATTTTAAAAGTAGTTTACGCTATGCATAAATGTTCGAAATGACTGCAAATTCAGTCGAAATTCGTGCAGTTTTCTAATTGCGAATTTTCGTCGTTTATAATTATTTGTATTTAAGGTTCAAGCGATAAACCTGAGCGTGACTTTCGTTGTTGTTCTACCTTTGTTCGCCACAACAAAAACTCAGTGCTGTGGATTGTAAATAATCAAGTTTCAATAGATAACGAACGATTAAACATCGTTCGTCGAGAGACAACAACGAAAGTCACGCCACAAAATAAACTTTATACATCTCGAAAGATCTGGACCTTTCGAGAAAACCAGCTTGTATAAAAGAGGCCGTCGCGCGCAAATCGAGGCAGATCGCTTTTGTACTCGCTACCTTTATCGCAGTCAAATTCATCTCAGATTTTCACAGTTTTTTTCTTATCGAGAAGTCGCTCGCTTCGAAAGTACTTTCGGCAATTCGCGCTCGCGGATATCGCTTACTGCTACTTGCATTTAATCGATAAAACCAACCGTGTAAATAGTTTGTACATATTATATTATATATTTTTTGTGGTATAATAAACTGTATATATCTATACATCACGTGAACGTTAAAATTCTGTGCCGTCTACTGAACAATAAAAGAACAAAACATCACATTTTATTTAAAAATATTCTATATGTTTATGATAAGATACACATACAATTCTTATAATTTAATGTTTTGACTAATGCATTTGTATTTTTATTAATCTAATGTGGACTATCCCAAAAAGGACTTCCAGCACCCACTGGGTTAATAAAAAAATAAAAGTGCAAACATTCACCTGGTGCGGACTATCCCAAAAAGGACTCCCAGCATCCACCGGGTTAAATCTAAAGTTTTATCATTTCGTTTAACTTCTAACGCTATTATAATTTACTCTGTGTGTATGTGTGTGCGAGACCAATCAATTGGAGTAAAGAAAACACATAATTGCTTTCAAAAAAAGTATACAGCCGTATGTTGCAAATTACATACTTTTTCTTAAAAGCAACTATGTGTTTTTTTACACCAATTAATTAGTCTCATTATTCTATGCATAAAAGTATTAAGGTAAGATTACCGAAAACTGAATGTTTTACAAGATATTTTGTATTTTATGTTAAAATACTGTAAACTTTAAGCCTTATAACTCGAAAAGTACTTAATGGAAAAATAACTCATTTTATTGTTTGAAAAGCTCTCCAGATAAGCTACAAGAATATGTAATGAAAAATAGTGGGTTCCATTTAAGAAATTGAAGATGACCTTCACGTGACCTTGACAACGCTATTCAAGGTCATAATAATATTGCTATGTAATGTGCCACTAAAAACCCTACAAGTTTTGTATAAAAAATTTTTTTCAAAAATGCGTATTTTAAAAATAATTAAGGGGTCCCGTACTTTTGGGACCTGTATATGAACTTATGGTAAACATATTTACTCCAAAAATGTGTTTCTATAACAGCTACACATGCCATGTCCGCTATTTCTTATCTTTCAATTCATTGTACGGCGTCATCGCTCCCAAACGTTAAGAGGACGGATGTAAAAATGCATGTACATGATGTAATAGCATACTATAAAGGGTTAAAGGATTTATCGAGGTTGGGAAGGAGAATTTGACGGTGAAAGGTGCGATTGGGATGATTCTCGTACGTGGGTCTCAGAATAACGAAAAGCCTCTTCTCTATCTTAAAAGACTCTTTATTCCCGAGAGCTTGTCTCTCGTGTCGCCTCCAACAAAAAACTGCTCTCCTCTCTCCTCTCCGGGCTCTCCTGCCTCTACCAATCATAGCCGCGCGTGATATCACTTTCCGCGCGCGGAACCTATTCTTTAGTAGCCAATGGCTATTGGCTTGTCCCGGCGCGCGCCGCTAACAATTGAGAGCGCATTTATCATCTTCCCGGTGACCTATAAGTACTGGTCTTACAGTTCGACCATCCTGACATGTCATTCGTTTCGAATGGTTTAACTGTTTGTGGAGGTAAGACAAAATAAACATAAATTATAATTTGCAAGATTAACAATGACTAGCGACATAAGTTAACGCTTACATCTTGTTTTCTAATAACATTTGAACAGCTTTGAAACAACATAAAAACTTGAATTTTTTATAAAACTATTAACCAACAAAATAGTCCATTTGTAGATTTAATTGCTTATTATTGTAAAGGCGCCTGATAGTGAATTCCATCAATTACTTTTAAATAAAAGAAAAACTTGTTGGACGCTTCGTAGATATAATGAGAGTAAATGGATGTCATTTCTTTAACGTTACATATATGAGTATCCAGAAGTAGAATATAAATGACATAACATTTTATTAATTTTAAACTTAAGATTCTTAATATGTGGACACTTTGGCATCGTAACAGGTATCTAAATTCTTAGTGTAACGCAAGGATAACTCTAACTTAAAATTATTCACTGTTAAGAGTAAAAATAAAACTTTTCTTAAGGTCTAAAGCGCAACTATTTACAATAGGTGATATTTACATGTTTACTGCCGTAGGAGGTACGATTTGTTTTACCCAATGTTTAATCCGGTCAGGTGATAAGATTGAGTTGTAGGGTTTATTGGACACGTTGAACCCTGATATGTCCTGTATAACATAACGGTTGTTATCTAAAGCTTTTGTGACAACGTAAGGGCCGTTGTAGTTGGGTTTCAGTTTTTTATTTTCTCCTGGTTTGACTGCTGTGTCCCGTATTAAAACATAGTCTCCCGGATTATATACAGTAGGCTTTTTATGGTGTTTATCATAATACTGCTTATTGTAAGTCTTAATTTTATCGATCGTTTCTATTGCTAATTTTCGCGCGTCATAACGACTAGTTTCGGCATTTAATTCTGTGTTAGCTATCTTACTCAAAAAACGTGTGAGTTTACAATCTGAATGGTTTCTTTGGTCAAAGCCCAGAAATAATTTAGCTGGAGTTGTTTTTAACGAAGTATGGTGCGTATTGTTAATTACATACTGAACAACGCTTAGCCACGTTTGCCAGGAAAAAGTATCTTTGACTAATTTAGCTAATGACGATTTTAAAAATCTATTAACTCGTTCTACTGAGCCGTTCGCCCATGGCGCAGCGACAGCCACTTTTCGATGCTTAATGTCTCTAGCGTTAATAAAGTTAGCAAATTCCTGCGATGTTAAGGATGTACCTCTATCAGACACTATGGTTTCAGGGTTACCAAAGATTTGAAATAACGATACCAAGTGCTTAATGGTCTCCTTAGTCGAGGTTGACTTGCAGGGAAAAAGATGTGTAAATCGTGTGAATGCATCGACTATAACAAGAACGTATTTGCACGCCTCATTAGATTCCTCCAAGGGACCAAAATGATCTATATGTAGTACGGTGAACGGGGATAAGGTTTCTTCACATATTTATAAGTCTCCTTCGGAAACGTTAGATGAGATGTTATTAGTTAGGCAAGTTAAACAATTATGAACATAATCTTGAACTTTTGTCCTCAACGAAGGAAACCAGTAATTTGCACTGATACCATGTGTCGTTTTTCCCACCCCGCAATGTGCCATCTCATTATGATGGACTCTAATAACATTAAATACCATCGGTTCAGGGACTACGAAACGGTGTTTATCGGGTCCCTTTTTATAAACAAGGCCCTCAATAAGTATAAATTTCTTGTTATCCGCAAACTCTAGGTCCTCCGCGATGCCTTTAATTCTGGGGTCTTGAAGTTGTCTGTACTCGAGTTCGCGTTCTAACGGCATTGGTTCATTATAGGCTATTATCCTAAGGGCGTCCACATGGGGATTGTCCCGATTGCGCACATTACGGATCGGACACAGAATATTTCCCGATCGGACACAGTCCCGATCGGACACAATCCCGATCGGACACAATCCCGATCGGACACAGTCCCGATCGGACACATTCCCGATCGGACACAGTCCCGATCGGACACAGTCCCGATCGGACACAGTCCCGATCGGACACAGTCCCGATCGGACACAGTCCCGATCGGACACATTCTCGATCGGACACAGTCCCGATCGGACACATTCTCGATCGGACACATACAGTTGCTTTCGAACACAGGCCCGATCGGACACAGGCCCGATCGGACACAGGCGCGCGCGCGCGCACGCACGCACACACACACACACACACACACACGGGGGGGGGTGCAAGGGGGGCCTTCGGCCCCCCTCCCGCACCCGGGCCTGTGTCCGATCGAGACTGTGTCCGATCGGGACTGTGTCCGAATGCAACTGTATGTGTCCTGGCTGAAATAAGATATTGGCGCCCAAAGACCTGAATTCTGCTTTTGCAGTAAAATAGCTGCTAATGCGATAGCACTTGCGTCTGTATGCAGTTCGGTTTCTGCTTTAGGGTTGTACAAACAGTACTGGAAAAGAAGTCAAGGCTATCTTTAAAGAATTGAATGCATTTATACTATTTTGATCAAATTTGAACTCTGCTGATTTATGAAGAAGATTCTGTAGCGGCTTAGCCAGTTTCGCGTAATCTTTTATGAACCGTCTGAAATAGTTAGTTAGCCCCAAGAATCGCTAAACTTCTAATACTTTTTTCGGTTGTGGAAATTTATGAATAACGTCTGTGTGACGATTGCTGAAAGTGATTTCTGAAGCGGATAAAATATAGCCTAAATACTCTATTTTTTGTTTTAAGAAAAAGCATTTTTTATAATTAATTTCGAAGTTGTGTTGTTTGAGCAGCAATAGTACTCTTCTCAGCACCGCTAAATTATCTTGAACGTTAGTTGACGGAATTAAAATATCATCGATGTATATTAGCACTAAATCATCTCTGATTAGTGGTTGCAATATTTGAATTATTCGTCGCTAAAATTCAGCTGGTGCTTCGCAGAAACCAAAAGGCAATCTAGTGTATTTGTATTGCCCGTCGGGCGTCGCGAATGCAAAAAATTTGGTGCAATCGGGATGCACCTTAATTTGGTGAAAGCCGTCTTTTATATCGAAAAGTGTAAAAATACTCTTGCTACTCAAACGCGCTAAACTATCCTCAATGAGAGGGAAGGGATATTTTTGCTTTGCTATTCTGCTGTTAAGCGGCCGTAAATCGATACATAACCGATGTTTCGGGGAAATTATCGAATATTTGAACACCTGAAAGAATCTAGTTATAATCTTTGCACAGAGCTGTAGATTGACAACGACAACAATATAAATTAATCTCATGTAATTATTTCCAATATCAACCTCATTTAAAGAACTCATTTAGTAGAAGTTTAAGTATGGTTAAATAATTATGTTAAATAAATTAATAGTATAAACGGCCGTATACCATTTCATTCAAGACGAACAATTGAATGTAATCATATGCAAAAGGAAAGGTGAAAATTGATTACCATGGTAATGTACAACAGATTATTAAATACA
Source organism: Lasius platythorax (assembly GCA_963971435.1). NCBI lineage: Eukaryota > Metazoa > Arthropoda > Insecta > Hymenoptera > Formicidae > Lasius > Lasius platythorax. The sequence continues at coordinate 2,841,299 of OZ020547.1, read as the reverse complement.
AGGATCAACATTAACTGAAACAAAATGGCGGCCGTTTGCTTATTCTCATGAAATAGAACAATAGTTTCTTAATAGCAGTATAATTCATAAACAACGTTAATGAGAACTAATATAATTCTTGTAATGAGCGAATAAATAAACCATTCATCTGGTCAACAATAATTCACAAATATGAGGCTTGGTTACGGAGTGTGTGGACATAAATATATGTGTGTTTGTAATATATGGGTATATCAAATAATAATAATCCGAGCTCGTTCGACGACTTCCACTAATCAGCAAAGCCGATGTCTTCTGAAGAGCAATTCGGCTTATTCAGAGTCGCAAAGAGGTTCTCTTTCTTCGTCTTATCTTCGGTCAAATGGGAAAGAAAGGGGGGGAAGGGTAAGATCCGAGGTTGTACTCGCTTTCCGTTGGTCGTTAAGAAGCTGTCCTTGAGTTTGGCACACGGAAGCTGCCCTTAGGTTTTGGCACACAGAAGCTGCCCTGAGGATTTGGCACACATAAGCTGCCCTTGGGTTTTGGCACACAGAAGCTGCCCTTGGGTTTTGGCACACAGAAGCTGCCCTTAGGTTTTGGCACACAGAAGCTGCCCTTAGGTTTTGGCACACAGAAGCTGCCCTTGGGTTTTGGCACACAGAAGCTGCCCTTAGGTTTTGGCACACAGAAGCTGCCCTTAGGTTTTGGCACACAGAAGCTGCCCTTAGGTTTTGGCACGCAGAAGCTGCCCTTAGGAGACGGCCGCGAACCACAGAACGCGCGGTCTTGAGGTTTCCTCCGTGTGGTCGGGTGATGGCCTCAGAATTCCGGATGGCAGGAAGGGGTGAACGGCAGGGGGTCACGATACGTGTAGAAAATAATAACCGTAAGCTTCTACTTATGATCGTACAGAATCTAAAGAAATCGTAAGAGAACGCAACGTCTCTCCGTGTCAGTCTCTCCGGAAAAACTGCTCCGTCTCTTTGTTCAACAAACTGCGTTACTAAGCAACGGCAGCGTCTCCGCGGGCTTTACTGTCGGTTTTCGTCTGTATCGTAGAGTCGGTAACGTCGGGCTTTGGCAATTCCGTAACAACCGAAGCGTTCCATTTTTTTCCTAACGGGAACTACTCGAGAACAATAGGGAGAAGAGCTATGCTTAATAATGCCTCTTTTAAGAAGATTGTCCGTTATTTCTCTCATTTGTAATCGTTCCGTCCATGCAAATCGACGTGGTGCAAATGCAAATTTTGATTGATCTTTAAGCTCTATTTTGACCAGGTATTCATCTTGAGTTGGCGGAAAAACTCTATTCTCCACTTCCATAATTGTAGATATTAATTGCTTTAATGTATCTGAATCAAAGTCGATGTCAATGTTTGACAACTCCGTTTCAAGATTCTGGGTCACTTCCCCGACAATTTCAGCTAATGCTATTTCTTGAAAAAGTCTAATTTTATTTTGAAGATTTTTACTTGAAGGGTTATAAAGTACTGATATAGAATTATTTTTGAAAAAATCTCTACCAATAATCAAGTCAAGTGAGAAAGAATCATTTTCTAATACATGTAAATCAATATTTGCTTTGAAATCAGGAAGTACTTGGAGAACGATTGATGTTGATATTACTTTCAGGATATTTATCGGAACATTATTAACTGTTTTGAAAAGAACTTTAGGCAAAGTATCGTTATCGTTAGAATTAAAAAATTATTTATAAATTGACGGACGAATGAGAGAAATAAGACTGCCCGTATCCAAAAGTGCCCACATATTACATAAACTATTGTTTATAAATACAACCTTAAGTTTAGAGTCGTTGATCTCTATTCTCCTGGAGACCTCCTCTGCAACGGTTGCAACCAGCGATGAGGAAGAATCTGGTGAAGTGGTGTCTTTCTGCTCCACAGCGGCAACTGTGGATGGTACTTTGGATACTGGCTGGCTCGTGGTAACCTTTTCCTTTTTCTTCAATTTATAGCAGTCATCTCGGAGATGTCCTTTAGCTCGACAATATACACAGAACAAGTCCTTGGATTGACTCGTATTCTTTGACGGAGGTGGATGAGCCACTTTGAATCCCTGGGTCTTCGTGTTGAGAATTGGAGATTTTTTAGATATCTCATTTGACGCTGAGGTGATACGATGCATCTCTTCTAAAAATTCATCGATAAATAATTGACACCTTTAAAGCAGCAGCGAGCTCTCGTAGGGACCTGCTCCCTATTCCATTGATTAATAGATGTATGGCGTCTCTTTCAGGCAATTTTAAGTTTTTCATTAGAATTAATTTATCCATTGCGTAGTCATGGAACGTTTCTTTGATAAAGTTCCATTTTCTAGCTTCTACCTTTTGTAGAATTACGTGGAACATGACAGGTCTTCTAAAGCGACTTATGAGTGCATTACGAAACAACAGCCAGGATTCGATTAGATTTGTTATATTTAGTTCAAACCACTTACGTGCTGTTTTCTTTAATTTTGATGTAGCAGCGAAAAGCAGAATATCATTAGACACTGCATGGATTTGTGCGACCCTTTCTGCGGTGTGAATCCAAGCTTCTACATCTTCTTCCTCGGTACTCATAAAATCTGAAATGTGTGACGATAGAAGCTTGACAGCTTGAGCCGTAGAAGCTGAAGATATTGACGCACGCTACTCCTGTTGAAACGATGGTTGTGTAGGGGCTTGCGTACTTGAAGTTGCTGCTTGCGTAGAACAAATTGGGTTGTTCAGGCTTATTACTGCGAACAGTTGTTGCATTAATATTTGCTGCTGTTTAGATTGTTCTAACATCATTGCACACATTTGTACTAAAGGAGCTTGCGTAGGGCTTGATTGAGGAATTGTATTAGTCGGCATACTGGTCTGAGTTAAGCTATCGACAGGAATCGTGTCTGAAGTCGTAGAGACCTGTGGTGTGGATGCTTCGCCGTAAAAATCTAGTTGAGGTACGTTCCTGTCAACTTGCGACATAATTAGGTCGATGCATTGTTTCCTGTCAGCGGGTGGTGACAAACCGTAGCGCCTTGTCTCTTCCCGAAGATGCTGCTCCGACATGCGTTCGATGGTTTCACGATCCATGATTTTTAACTCTTTAATTTCTTCCGAAACGAGACTGATGGTTGATAACCCTACTTCTTCATATATCACTTGACTTGATTTCGAGGTTAGTTTCCTCGGTGCAACAGATCACGCTGAATTATGGCCGCGCCCTCTGCGAATCTTCCGTGGTGATAATTTTAACGTAGCGCCGCCTGTGATTCCCCGGAATTACCAGATCAAGATGGCGGTACTCACGATCACGCGGGAAACTGGTCCTTCTCGCGGGAGAGTCGGCAAATATGGCGGCACCTGAGCACGTTGCTAAAGGATGCTCTGTTCGATCCTCTGCTACGGAATGCTTCGTTCCCGCAGCGAAACAAATTAAGTTGTTTTTGACTTGATTTCAGCGAGTGATGAACTTCGCTTCTTTGGCGATCGCACTGAAACGCACGAGAATCGACCGATACCGTGACGAAAATGTCGAACCGGTGGAAGCGAAAAACGAATGACCCGGCTGAAAAATGTCTAATTCTTCTTAGGCACCGACTAACAAAGTCCACTGAGCTCTATCACGAGCGGTTCTAGGCGCGACGCGACTATTTAGTGAACGACACTGACCGCGTGTAATAAACTCGACCGGAAATACTTTCCGTAACGTGGTTTCTTGACAACGGTAAGCCCTGACAACCGACCACACCGAGAATCAGGAGGGAATCCCACTTCTGAACTATAAAGGGTTAAAGGATTTATCGAGGTTGGGAAGGAGAATTTGGCGGTGAAAGGTGCGATTGGGATGATTCTCGTACGTGGGTCTCAGAATAACGAAAAGCCTCTTCTCTATCTTAAAAGACTCTTTATTCCCGAGAGCTTGTCTCTCGTGTCGCCTCCAACAAAAAACTGCTCCCCCCTCTTCTCCGGGCTCTCCTGCCTCTACCAATCATAGCCGCGCGTAGTGATATCACTTTCCGCGCGCGGAACCTATTCTTTAGTAGCCAATGGCTATTGGCTTGTCCCGGCGCGCGCCGCTAACAATTGAGAGCGCATTTATCATCTACCCGGTGACCTATAAGTACTGGTCTTACAATGCCAATGCTAAAAAACACAGAGGCATACGAGAACACAGCGCACACCCGCACTTGTTAGACAGAGCATCGCGACTACAATGTTATTGTCTTTCATGCTGACACAGTTATTCCCGGAAAACGTTCATAAAGTGAAGGCAGTGCTTTTTATCTTCCTTTGTTATACACGCACCGGCAGGAATGGTATCCCTTGGTAGATGTATACGTGTATGACAGTCGAAAGCATCACACGCATACACACGAAGCGCGACGTATGTGTCACTTGAAGTGCGGAGGAGATCAAGCAGCGAAGGAGAAATTGATAGGAGGCACTCCGATGTTGCATCCTTTTCGCAAATCGCATGATCGTGAAAGAAAGCATTACCCGAGTGGAAATTTAAATCCGCCGGCATCAGTCATTAACTAGCCAATACGTGTCTTATATAGCCCCTGTCTAGTAATGTAAGGAGATACTCGACAAATATATTGTCTCATAGCGAGCTTAGGAAAACTACTTAGTAATCAGCTAGCCTGAGCTAGATTAAAAAATATATGGAAAAATAAATTTCTCTTTCATTGATTTATTAATTGCTGCATTTTTCAAGTTTTGCTATTTAACATATATATGTAATTGTATTAAATTTCGTAATTTAAAATTTTCACTTACCGAATGATTCGAACTTGGTACCGTTGTTGAGCGCCGCTGACAATGAGTTAGGTCGATTCAGACATATCCGTGCCGTATCCGTGACGTATCCGTACCCATCAGTGCAAAGTATTCACATACTTCAGTTCTGTATCCGTCGATTTTCGTTTAGTACGTCTTAGAACGTCAAACGAGAAAGATGAATTTTTTTAACGAAGAACTTGCAGTGATTGCACTAATATTAGATGAAGAACAAACCGTTTTATAGAAAAAAAGAAAGCGTAAGTGGATCCATGAAACTTGTAAAAAAAGAAAAAGTGAAGGCGAATTTGCAACATTGTATAAAGAATTAATAGACGATGAAACTAAATTTTATCAATATTTCCGGATGTCTCAATGGTCATTTCATACATTATTAGAAAAAATTGAAATTGGAATTAAAAAACAAATGACATTTTGGAGAGAACCAATAAGTCCAAAAGAACGACTCGCTGTTTGTTTAAGGTAAATATAATAATATATATAGTTTATAATGTGATTAATAATATAAATTTTTTGTGGTGAATAAATGCATGACGCTATTTAACATATACCTTATAAAATATTACAAAATTATAAAATATTACAATAACTTATAAAATATTACAAAATTATAAAATATTTCAAAATTTAAAATATTACAATAACAAAATATTACAAAATTATAAAATATTTCAAAATTATAAAATATTACAATAACACAAAATATTACAAAATTATAAAATATTACAAAATTATAAAATATTACAAAAAAACTTATAAAGTAAACATATTTATAAAAAAAATATTGCTTACAATAAACTTTGCTTAAAATAGATTATAGTGGATTATAATAAATTCTTTTAAAACTTCTTAAACATATTATCTTTTTAATTTCTTCAAATTCTAATAAATTTATAATATTGTTATTGTGCCTTTGAGTAAGGAGGATAATATTGTTGCGAAATATCAGTAAACGATGAACTTGATTGCTGTTCTTGAGTTGATTGAATAGTTTTTATAACTTGAATTAAAATTAGGAAGTTCAGTATGTATTGAATTTATTGTTGGAGAAATGGCTGGTGTAGAAGTAGATGGTGGAGGTGTATAATTAGGTGATGGAGAAGGTGATGGAGGTGTATAATTAGGTGATGGCGATGATGGTGTGAAAGATGATGGTGTGAAAGATGATGTTTCCGGAAGAATTGCATACCTTTGTTGCATATGCATGATTTGATCCATTTCTATTTCTTGCATTATATTAAAAATTTTAGACTTCGCTATATTTAAGTGATATGAACTTAAAGATTTCAAGGTTGGCGCTAACCCAGCAAGAAATGCATCAACTGAATGAATTACTTGCTTTTTCATTCCGTTCTAACATGTATTTCATCAAAGTAGCTGATGCTCATTCATTCATCATTTATTCGTCCCCTCAGGGATTGAAGGCGCTTTTTAGGAGCGGTCCCGAACCTTTACAAAATAAACTCATTCCCCCTCGCGACCTGGCCATATGCGACCCTTACAGACTCGTACCCCCTCCCTCCGTTTCCCATCCCCTTCCCCTTCCCCTGCCTTCTTCTTCGTGTCCTCATGCTTCTCATGTCTCCCTCCTCTCTCCTTCCCTCCTGCCTTCCTCTATCCTCGTCTTTCCTGTTGCTTGCCGTTTCCTCCTTCCCTTATCCTCCTGCCGTCTCCCTCTCCTCAGTCAGCCATTCCGTCTCCTCTTATCCTTCCTCTGAAAGTATAATGAACAAACAAAGCGTGATAAGAGCATGACAGCCACGATGGAATATGGTGCTATCCAGCCTCCAACTCCACTCTATCCTGACCTCCCTTCCAACCTCTCCCCCTCCCTTCCCCACCTGCCTTATACCTCCTTAATCTCTTTCCACACCTCCATCTCCTCGTCCCACTTCCATTCCCTTCCCTCCACCCATAAACCCCTGCTATCGAACTCTACCCTTTTTCCCCTTCCCCTCTCTAACCTTGCTCTCTCCTTGATCCTCCATTTCATTTTCCTCTCTTCCCTCGTTAGATCCTTATCCACTTCCATTCTCCATCTTCTCTCTATCTCCCCTCTTTTTTCTAATAACTCATCCCTGTCTCCCTCCTCCTCCATTATAACCAGTAGCAACCTTTTTCCTCCTTCCCCTATTTTCTCCTCCACCCCCCTTAACTCCACCTTTCTTCCCAGGATCCTTTCAATCATCAGCTTCAGCAACCTTCTCCTTTCTTCGGCACTGTCCCCCTCCAACCCCCTCCATACCAGGTTCCTCCTTCTCCTTTCCCTCCTCACCTGCTCCTCCACTTTCTCTCTCTCTTCCTTCTCTCTCTCCCTCTCCTTCTCCCTTTTCTTTTTCCTTTTTATCCTGCCCTCCAACTTATTCCATAACTCCCAATCACCCTCCTCCTCCTCCGCCTCTTCCTCCTTCACACTCTCCCACCAACTATCCCCCTCCTGACCCCCTTTAGCTATCCCCTTCTCCTCCCAATCGCCTTTCACTCCTTTTCCATCCCCCTCTCCTCCCCTCATACCTCTCTCTACCCTGCTATCCTTCGCCACCTTATCCCCCTTCCTCCTCTCCACTCTCATATCCTTCATCATTCCTCCTTCCCCTGTCTGCTCCTTCCACACTCCCCCCTCCTTGTCCCCTTCGACCATATTCTTTCCTGCTTCTCTCCCTATCATTTTCCCCGTTCTCCTGTCGCTTGCCCCCTTACTTTCCTCTCCCCCCCTTCACTTCCCCCAATCACTCTACGGCCTCTTTTCTCTTCTCTCTCTTCGACCTTCCTCCTCCTCTCATTATCTTCCTTCTTCCTTTCCTCTCTCTCGTTCTCTGCATCTGCATCAGTATCCTCTTCTTCCGTCGCTGCCTCCTCTCTCCCGTCTTCCAACCTGTCCCCTTCCTTCTCCTCCTCTTCCCGTGCTCTCCATCCTCTCTCTCTCAAAAGCCTCAGCT
>OZ020547.1:2792065-2833387 GCA_963971435.1 Lasius platythorax | reverse complement strand
CTCTCTTTCCTGCTCCAAAATTTCCTGCATCATGCCAGCCGAATTTTCTTTCCACCTACAACTCCTCTTCTGCTTCATCCCCCCCCCCTCCTCCATTCCCTCCGCCTCGTTTCCTCTTCCTCCATTGACTCCGCCACCCACCGACTTCTCACCCTCTTCCCATCCTGTCAAACACTCCACACACTATCACTGTGACAGAATCACGTCACCTCACTTTGCTCGCCATCTTCGATCCCCCTCAAAGTAGCTAATGCTGTTTCGGGATTCTTAAATCTTGATTTTGTGCTCTCCACTTTCCTTTCTTTATGAAATTGTATTGATGATGATGATAGGTTTGAAATGGCAACATCATCATCATTATTTTGGTTCAAGTTTTCCACATTTTTAACAGGTTCTGTGAATTTTGATTTTGACATTCTTGCTCGGTCTCGATCACCTTCTTCACTATCATTGTCATCGTCATTAGATTGACCTTTGTCATTGTTATTGTCTGAAATTTTATCTGTTGTGTTTAAATTACTTTTAGTTTCTCTTTCTTTCATAAAAGGCACTAAGAAATTTAATTGATCTTCATATTTATATTTATTGAATTTTATTGCTGCTTGTCCACTTTTGGTTATTCGCTTTTTTTAATGATTTTCGAAAATTATCCCGAATATTATTCCATCGAGTTTTACATGCAGCGACTACAAAAAATTATTTTTAATTAATTGAAAACTGATAATGAAAACTTTTTAATTGATAATAAAATTGAAATAAAATAACATTACAGATTTTTGGCTACTGGAGACTCATTGCGAACTATTGCATTTAGTTATAGAATGGGTCATTTAACAGTATATGATATTGTTATAAATACTTGCAAAGTAATAGTTAAAAAACTTATGCCTGAAGTGATGCCGCAACCAACAGAATCAAAATGGAAACAGATAGCAGCTGATTATTGGAATCTATGGAAATTTCCCAATTGTTTAAGTGCTTTAGATGAGAGACACATTATTATTCAAGCTCTACACCTAACAGTGGGTTTGAATTTTTTAATTATAAAAAATTTTCTGTGGTACTGTTAACTTTGGTTGATGCATTTTATAAATTTATAATTGTTGATGTCGGCTCTTTTGGAAAGAATAATAATGGAGCATTTTATCTCATTCTGAAATGGGCAAAGCTTTCGAACGCAATACATTTAATGTTCCTTCAGATAAAAATTTACCAGAAACAAATAAAAACATCATATGTTATTGCTGGTGATGAAGCGTTTCCGCTTAAGACCTACTTAATGCGACCATATCCTGGTAAACAATTAGATGATAATGAAAAAAGAATTTACAATTATCGTTTATGTCGCGCAAGGAGAGTTGTGGAAAATGCATTCGGCATTCTTACCCAAAGATTTCGCATTTATCAAAGGAGGTTACAATCGAAGCCAGAAAATGTTGATTGGATAATTCTTGCTACGTGTGTTTTGCATAATTATATCAAAGATTCAGACGAAAGTATGATTAATGTATCCAATAATTCTGTTGATTATGCAAATTCTAACACACTTCAAGATATTCCTGCCCGACGTGGAAATGCTACAGAACAGGCTTTTCATGTTAGAAATTTATATAAAAACTTTTTTATAATTCACCAATAGGGTCAGTTCTTTAGCAAAATAAAAAAATTTAAGTATTTGTGAAACAGTAATTATAACTTCAATTTACATTACTGTTGATTTCAATGTACTATCACTAATAATAATAATAATAATAAATTGGTTATTATTTAACATACCTGGTTGTTCCAATTTCTTTGATATTTTAGCCCACTTTTTATTTTTATAATTTCCATTTAGATATTGTGAATGTGCTAAATTATAAAGCTCCTCATAATCGCGAACATATTCTATTAATTTTTCCATTTCAAGTAGCGAAAAAAATTTAACTGCACAGGTTCAAATGTGTTCGCGCGGAGTCGTGATTTTTCAAAGAACTGTAAAAGCAATCTGCGCCAGATTTGCGCGCGGCGGCCACTTATATTCGGGCGGTTTTCTCGAATGCTCCAGATCTCGAGAGTTTGTGTGATAGGGTGACTTTCGTCGTTATTTACAGACACGTGCGCTATTTTCTCGATCGTTTAGTGTCATTACTAAAAGATTTACAATCAAAATGTTTACAGTTTTGATCGCTGTTATGATGAGAATGAAGGTTGAATAACAACGAAAGTCGTTATCTGATCTTTAGGACCTTTAAGGTCTATTTACATTTATCCGTTCCGTATCCGTACTGTGCACGTCTGTGCACGGATGCTAGATTCGATTCCATATGATTAAATGCAAGTATATTATACTATTCCGTATCCGTACCGTCAGTGTCCGTGCCGACATCGCCGATATCGTTCGCGACGATATTTTCACGGAATGGACGGAACTGAACGTACCGTTATTGACATGTACGGACAAGTATAAATACGCGTCCGTGTAGCGTTCAACTTTTTGTGTTTCATTTTGCATCAGTCCGCGACATCGAGAGCACGTTAAAAAATGGACAATGAAAAATTAATTGAATTAGTACGACAACACATCGAATTATACGATCTGTCGCATTCAAAATATCTTGATGGAAACCATAAAGAAAAGATATGGAAGAGTATTTCTCAAGAACTTGATCAACCAGGTAATTTTACTCACCATATACAGGGTGTCCCATAATTCGCGCCCCACCCGTAACGTGCAGGTAGAGCGGGTTAAATCGAGTAGAAAAGTTATCTACCGTTTTGCTATTTTCGCAATAATTAACGAAAAATTAATTTAAAAAGATCGGCGAATCCGCGCGAGTAGAAGCGCGTGGCGAGAAGGGACCTCTCGCTGTAATCTGACACAAAGCGCGCGGTGAAGCGATGGGAGGAGCGCTCTACAAAGGACAATAGTTATGTATACACATACGTCATATCTTAGGTAAAAGTAAAGGACATAACTATTGTCCTTTGTAGAGTGCTCCTCCCATCACTTCGCCGATCTTTTTAAATTAATTTCTCGTTAATTATTACGAAAATAGCAAAACGGTAGATGACTTTTCTACTCGATTTAACCCGCTCTACCTGCACGTTACGGGTGGAGCGCGAATTATGGGACACCCTGTATATTATTTTACAAGTAAATATTTAAGTTTATTATAAACATCATTTTATTTCAAGAAAAAATACAATTCTCATTTATATATACAATAATATATATATATATATATATATATATATATATATATATATATCAGAATAAGAGGAATAGGCAAGTGAGAGCCGGGCGCAAGAACTTAAGCGCTGTGACTTCAGTTGTAATCTTCTTTATTTAATTTAAATTTGAACGTTTTGGTCCTTTCTTTGGACCATCGTCAGTATTAATGTGTACACCATTCTGTAAACACATTGCTGAAGATGGTCCAAAGAAAGGACCGAAACGTTCAAATTAAAATTAAATAAAGAAGATTACAACTGAAGTCACAGCGCTTAAGTTCTTGCGCCCAGCTCTCACTTGCCTATTCCTTTTATCCTGATACATGAGTATAATAGAGCCTTTTATTTTAATTTATTAAAATAAATTTATTATTTGTTTTTTTTTAATCTTAAAAGGATGCACTTTTTATAATTTTAATTTTATTGCTTCTTCATAGAGGAAGCTTTGTTTTCGTGAAAAAAATTTTTTTTCATTTTTTCATGCCAATGTGTTCAGAATGTTCTAAAACGTCGAAAAATCACATTTTAAAAAAATGTCCGTATGTGTGTGTGTATGTGTGTATGTGCACCAAAAAGGACGTGGTCGCTCTAACTTCCGTAAATTTTGAGATACCGAGCTAAAATTTTTTACATGAATAGAGTATCATTAAGGGTTGATTGGTATTGAATTTGGCTAGAATCGAAGAAGAGGTTTATTTTTTATAAATTTTGAATTTTCCAAAAAAGAGCGGGGTTGCTCTAACTTCCGCAAATTTTGAGATATCAATCTAAATTTTTTTACATGAATAGAGTATCATTAAAAGATGGTTGGTATTGAATTTGGCTAGAATCGGTAAAGGGGTTTATTTTTTAAAAATTTCGAATTTTTCCAAAAAAAAGCGTAATTGTTCTAACTTCCGCAAACTTTGAGATATAGGGTTAAATATTTTTACATGAATAGAGTATCAATAAAGGATAGTTGGTATTGAATTTGGCTAGGATCGGTGAAGGGGTAAATTTTTTATAAAATTTCGAATTTTTCCAAAAAAGAGCGTGGTTGTTCCAACTTCCGCAAATTTTGAGATATAGGGTTAAATATTTTTACATGAATAGGGTATCAATAAAGGATGGTTGGTATTGAATTTGGTTTGAATCGGTGAAGGGGTTCATATTTATAAAATTTTGAATTTTTTGAGAAATGTCTGTGTACGCTCTAACTTCCTAAAATTTTAAGATATCGGGCTAAATATTTTTATATGAATAGAATATTATTAAAGGATGTTATTAAAGGAATTATTATTAAAGGAAGGAAATTTTTTGTGATGGTTATATAAAAATAAAAATTGTGCAAATTAGAAATTTGCACATTGCTTCCTCACCATTTTAATTCGCTCATAAAGCTTCCTCTATGAGGAAGCCAACAATCTATTATATACTAATAATTTTAATAATCTTGAATTTATACTCGTGTCGCCAGTGAAGTAAAAAATTAAGGGGGTTTATTTTAAAAAACGACCCAACTGGCAAAAAATAGTGAAAGGCACACGAGAAAGAGAGAAATTGCCGAAATGTTTTTCATAAAAAAACATAACAACACGATCAACTTACAAAAAGACATAGATAATTTAAACCCTATTTACGATAACATCATCAAAGTCGTTTAAAACATTGCTCTCTTTCTCAGTATGTGTTGTATCATTGCTCTTGACAGGAACGTTGTTTGACATCTATTATTTCGATGCTGAGTTTTCACTAATTTTTATTATATGAATATTTCATCTAAGGTTAGTGTTAATTAAGGTTTGCGCTGTTTTCGTTTTCCTTTCTTCGTCTGTCATCTCACTCTTCCATTATTGTTTGCTATCTTCCGAATTTAATTAATTTTTGTATATGTTTTTATTTTATTTAAGACTTGAAAAGGACCTAAACCAAAGGTCGAAACGTCGTCTATGACATCATTATAATAAAGACTATTTTTTGCCAGTTGGGTCGTTTTTTAAAATAAACCCCCTTAATAATTTTAATTTAATTTAAAAACTAGCTTCCTCTAAGGAGGAACTTTGTGAGCGAATTAAAATGGTGAGGAAGAGCAATGTGCAAATTTCTAATTTGCACAATTTTCTTTCTATTTGCTTAGTTCTGTGTCTCTTGAAATATTCGATTTTAGTTCACTTGTATCTGTATTGTCATTGAGCTGTATAACATACTGGATTGAGCCTTAAGGAGGAATGGTCAAGTTATGCAAGAGTAACAGTCTTATGAAACAGGAATGTCTATTTTTGTCACAAGTTTCTTAGCTTGGCTTGACGAGATCATTGCTAATCAATCAGAAACATTGCAATAAAGACACACTTCTATTTTATGAGACTGTCCTTTTTTAATTTTTGGTAACACAAGCTGTCTATATGTTTTTATATGGGAGACTCACTCTAGTATATTAAATAACTTATATGTATTGTTAATATAAAAAATGAATGTAATGCTTTTATTGTTTTACTTCTCTTTACATTATGGAAATAAGATGTAGCTTAAATTTTGAAATATTTAAATTTTCCAGTTTTAGATTTTAAAACAGTTTACTTTTAAACTAGGGTGGACACTAGTAATGACTAACAACTTTTTAATTTTAGGTGCTCTATTGCAATCTTTTGAAGGTAAATCTTTGACAGCTGCTAAGAAAGTGGTTGGTTCGTGGCTTGCAAATGCTAAATGGGGACAACAGAGTGATGGTACATTGCATCAAAAGCTTTCAAAGTCTAACAGTCAACACAAATCTAAAAAATCATCACATAGCGATAGACGAGTCTGAATCATATTATTTAAATTAGTATTAACGGTTTTTTTTGTTATGAAGGATGGCAATTAGTTTTTTTGTTGTAAAGGATTATAATTAGTTCCTGATTATTAAGAGAGAATATTTATTGGCGTTCCATTTTTATGATTTTTTTTATTTATATAACCTATTATAATTTGTACGTTGCATTAATGTGATATTAATTTTATTTGCTGCTATTTATAAGTGTATAAAATTATATATAATAATAATGTAATAAAAGTAATATTAAAGTAAGAAAATATAATATAAATAATAAAATAAAATATGTTAATATGCTGGTTTTATTTTAGCTAGAAGACATTTTATTAAAGTTTCAGATAATCTCAAATTAGGAGGTAAAAGTTTCTAATTTATTTACGGTATAGATGTTGATATCAAATCGATATTGATTTGATATCGATTCGTTTAAATGCTCTCCACAAAAAAGGAATATTTTAGAAATCATGGTAGACTGAGAGATCTGCCATGATTTCTAAAATATTTCTCACAAGCATATAGGCGAACATCGGAATTGAGGGAGGAGGAGTGGATCTTTTAGCGTCAATAAGTATTTGAAATCAAGGACACAATCGAATCGAAATCGATCTTTGAATTGATATGATTTTGACAAAATGTTTTCGATGTCAAATCGATATCGATATCGATTCGAAGTATCATTTCTCACTGGGTATGCCATTCTATTTTCGATACGTGGATGACGTCGCGTTGGTGGTTCCGTCTTCCATGTTGGAATTTACACTTAATTCCTTCAACTCCGCTCATCCAAGATTACAGTTTACATTGGAGAAGAGCTCTGTGTGAATAATGCAAAAATTTACAATGCTGATAATCGCAATAAAGGAACTGTGAGTACACGTAACAAGTATATGGAAAATGCAGAAATCTCCGCAAGCACTATGTAGTGTAATAAATGGCAAAAAAAAGATTACATAGTTTACATAAACACTTTATGGTGACCGGCGCTTGAACAAGGGGCAGCAAGAACAAGAGGCATTATATTTATATGCATTTATAAGTACGGAATACGCGTAGTTAATATGTACTCGTCCGACTAATACGCACCCGCGCCGCTAGATGGCCCCGTGGCGACAAACTTACCCGATAGTGAAAAATCACTTTCGAGTTTATATATGAAGCAAGCAAGCCGCTTGGATCATTAGCGATGGAGACGTTTAAGAGACTGTTGTGTTACATCGGCTTATATGATGAAACTAAAATCGACTTTGTAAAGGAGTTACCTCTCGAAATATCGAGCATGATAATGGCGATGTTAGACTGCAGATCTCTTCAATCTGCTAAAATGGTTAATCGCAGCTGGAGACGTATATGCGTATATGAGCTGAAACATAGAAAACTGCTGCGACGGATGAAAGTGAGCAAGTATCTTTCTAGTAAATTTAGGTTAAGAAAAATTGTAGAATTAACCAGAAAAAGCAATGGCGGTATTATATCACAATGTAAATATTATAAATCAATGCAATCACATATATTTGTCACACACGAAGAAGCAAACGCGTTGAATCGTCAGATACAAACAAATATACGAGTGTAACATTCAAATGTGAAAAATAAAATAAGGAATTACAGAAGGCAGTAAGAGCCAGCGCGGTGTGTAAGGCACAAGTATAATTTATTCTATGTAAACTACTGTGAGAAATAAAATATCAATAAAAATCATAACTAAACGAAAAGCGTACGCTTCGACCCTTTTTTACCCCTGTGAAGTTAGCCCCCCATTATTTAAAAAATTAATTTTTTTTCAGAGTTCTGTGTAGATTTCCGATAGTTCCAGAGTTCTTGATAGTTTTAAGAAATAGTTCTGGCCATTAAAGGCATGAGAATGCGCTTGAAAGATATGGGGGACTAACTTCACGCAGCCCCCCATTTTCGAAAAAATTATTTTTTATTAGAGTTCTAGATAGATTTCATATTCTAGAGTTCTTTATGCATTTCAGAAATAGTTCCGCTCGAGAAGATTAAAAAAACCGAGGTTGATTGTCCAAAAATAGTATCAAAAAAATAGTCACAACTTCAAAAATATCAGTTTAATGCAATTTTCAGATTAAGATTTTTGATAGAACTCCGCGGGGGCTATCCAGAACTCTCAACAGAACTCCTAGAACTTTCCAAAAATTTCTGCGTACTTTGAACTACAAATTCGACACCTATAATCGCCCGTAACTATTTCGGTATCAATTCTACAGACTTTTGTCATTAGGATTTCTGATAGAACTTCGCGGGGGCTATTCAGAACTCTGGACAGAAATCGCAGAACTCTCCAAAAATTATTTGTACTCTATACTACAAAAATGACACCTATAATCGCCCGTAACTCTTTTTCGGTATTAATTCTACAGATTTTTGTCATTAAGATTTTTGATATAACTCTGCGGGGACTATCCGGAACTTTCAACACAACTCCCAGGATTCTCAAAAGAATATATTCAGACTTTAACTCTTTCGTGCCTGACATTTTTTTAGGAATAATTTGCATCTAATTCACGTCTTACTAAAGGTTTTTAGGGTCGCTGATTATGAATTTGCAGTCAAAATTCCAAAATTCAAAATGGCGGGTCCATTATGGCGGACCAATTTAATCCGCCATTTTCAATTTTGAAATTTTTACTGCAGATTCGTCATCAACGACCTCAAAAACTTATATAAATCAACTTACATGTGAATACAACAAAATTTAGCATTTTAAAAATTAAAAATTAAAAGGCTCCGATAATGATTAATAATAATGATCATAAAAACGGCAATAGAAGCTAGCGCAGTAATTGGGGTGCAACGAAATTTATTAATCAATACAATCATTGAAGGTTCTACAGATTAATATAAATTGGTATAGAAATGATCTAGAAAAAACAAACGAACGAACGTTTCGGTCTCTTTCTTTGAAACCTTCTTCAGCGCATTAATAATTAATAATTAAAATAAACGTAGAGAGAAGTCAGTGTACATGCCGTGGTTTAACCGGGACGTGACAATATAAGTCAAAATATTCTAAGTCAAAATGTCATGTCTATTTATACAGTAAAGTATTGACGAACGCATATCTTTTTAAACTCGTAACGTCCGGAATCGATGTTCGTCATCTCCAGGGTATGCTCCTTCCAGGTTGATCGACACTGGAGGTGTCCTTAGAGCTATGTCTATTGATATTCTTCATAATAATCAAAATTACAATCTAGAAAAAGTATGGAGTAGAACACACCCGACAGAAACGGAACATCGATAAAATGTAGGACTTACGAGGCGGTGGCGGTCCTTAATATAATGGTTCACTTTCACAAAACATTTATTGATGGTCAAACAGTTATTGATGGTCAAAAATAAAATGCGCGAGCATACAAGAAATAAATTAATTAAAAATATACTGAGAGTCACGTATCTTATGTGTGTGTTTCACAAGAGAACAAACATAACTGTCAAATCCTTGTGGCGAGATAATACAAACAGATAGAGTATAAGAACGTTGTGTACAAATATTGACGGTGCGAAAGTCAAAGTTTCGGGAGTTTATTTATTGCGGTGATGTAATTATGATGTAAACCCTTCGGATCGGTCTGTAAATTCAAACTATTTTCTTGCCTTTTTATGAACAGCATCTCAGAGATTAACCGTTTATTTAGGAAAGGTTCATTATCCAAAACCTTAACGTAATCCCATTTAAATTTATGGTTGAAATTTACTCTGTAGTCGGTAATAACGGAATGATTAGAAGTACTCCTACGTATGTGATTGCGATGTTCATTTATTCTAGTTAGTAATCTACGACTGGTCTGGCCGACGTAAAAGGCACAATCATCGCAGTTAATCTTATTATACAACATTGCTGACTGAAGATTTTGGAAGATAGTCCTTATGTACTTTAATAAAACAATGCAATTTGTTAAGACTGAAATATGAAAGTCGTTGAGGTCTCTAGTAATGTTTTTAAAACAGTCAGAGATGGAAGGAACGAAAGGAATTGTGAAATCGGTTGCGGAATCTTTACTTTTTTTCCCTCGTAGATGAAAACTTATTGGTTCTTGAGGTATTAATCAAAAATTTAAGCCTTTTATACTCCTTCTGTAAGGAGCAGGCTAGACTAGATAATAAATTTAATTTTTTAATAGCGCTGGTTTCTATTGCCGTTTTTATGATCATTATTATTTAGGATTTTAGTATGCCACATTGAATCCGCCATTTTGAAATTAAGTAGCGATTTTTTTAAATTCTTACGTTGACTTTCAAAATAAGAAAAAACTCGTTATTTTAATTTTTGTGGAAGATATATCTATTTTTCACTTTTATCCCATTTTACGAGTATTTGACGAGGTACGCAGATCAAAGGATGAAACTCATAAGGGTGTTGCTTTTTGTATAGAGTCCTATCTTTCATCTTTAAAATGAGCTCAGAAAAAAGTCGCTATCTTTATTTTTGTGGAAAATATGAATTTTTGAAGGACCGGGACATATAATGTCCCACCAGGCATAAAAGGGTTAAAGCTAAAAATTCCATAGCTACTATCAGTAATACTTTTAAATAAAGACTGTAGGCGTTATCTATATATTTTATGTTAGCTTTCATCCTGACGATATTAGCCAGCAATTAGTTTGCGTAACCCAGTTGCCCAAGGCACACCACGTGGAGGTTCTTGTCAGATGTCAATATTTGAAGTGTTATCGACCGTGCCTCTTGTTTCTTTTTTTATTTTTTGCTTTTTTTGTTTTTTGTCTTTTATTGTTTTATCCTTTTTTAGTTTTTTGTTTTTTTTTTATTTTTTGTTTTTTTTTGTTTTTTTTTGTTTTTTTTGTTTCTACTTATTTGCTTTATTTATAACTAAGGAATGGAGAAAATAAATGTAAATAATTGTTGCAACTAAAAATAAAAGTTTTGATCTGAATCGAATACTTGTATCTTAATCAGATATAACGTACATTAATACATGTGGTCTTGTATCTTCGTGTTGAGATACATATGTCTTTTTGATTTCGATATTATCGTATTTTTGCCAGTTTAGGCCATCGTGAATAAAAGCTGTTAAATGTCTACCGTTTGCTTCCTGATTATATATGCTTCTTGGTCTGTAGGATACAAGTCCTGCGAGACACACACCATATTTTTGGTTGCCAATAATTACGACTTTCGGTATCGATTCTGAGTAGCATATGGCCATTTCCATATTTGAATGTTTCAGATAGTTTTTGTCAGTAATAATACTAGTGTCAATAATTACCTGATATCCGTAAACATCATTCTCGTGCTGAGTGCATTTGCATTTTTTACATGTAATCTTTTGTTTTTCGAAATGTACGTCGTTAATTGCATCCTGCAGCATTTGAAATCGATGTTTTAATATGAAATTAACATTAACTGTTAATGTTGGATATTTTAGACAAGAAACTTGCGAGCATTGTAAGCAAGTTATGGTTGTCATAGAACTAGGACAATCTTGAAATAAGTATTCAGCTAGATGTGTCGGATTACTATTTACGTTTAACGATTGTATTTGACGGCGCGTCAGTAAAACGTCGGACAGTAAAAAAGAACAGATATATGATTTTCTGAGAATATATCTGTCCTTTTTTATTGTCCGAAGACAGCTGGCTGCCGACGCCGAGACGCTGAACGCACAGGGACGTGGCTCCTCTTTTGTATAAGTATCCCCTCCACTTCCTTTTCGACAAGGCCGCCCGCGACAGCCGCGTCTCGTCTCATTACTGACAAGCCTTAGTCGCGCAGGACGATCACATCACTGCGGTACGCAGAACAGATGCGTCACTCTGTGCATTTCGATGCTTGCGCTTTTAATATTAAGCGCTCTATAGCTATTTATAAATTAAATTTGTTTTTTATTTGCTTTATGAGTAGCTTTCGCACATATTACAAGTTGATATACATATATCGACACTTTTTTGATATTTAGATAGTTTCTTCGGTGAGTGTTATTTAATTACACAGCTTTAAATCGTTTGTAAAGGAAGAGAATTTTATTCGTATAGCATTTCCATTTCTTAATAGTTTTTTATTTAGGTTCGTCCAGTATAGAACACGATGAACGCAGAAAAGTTCTTGATTTTGTTAACGTGTGAAGAATATCGAGCAATAGATGATGATGAAAAAATGTATCGTCCTTCGCATGAGATCTATAAAAAATTTCAGAAAGAATGCTTGAATGCAATAGTAAAATATCTGCAAAACATATATCAAATCCTTCGAACTGATCGCAAAAAAATATATACGGCTATTTTGAATACGTTTGGCATTATAAATGAGTCGAATAATTCCATGGATACGTCGAACTATTCTCTTAGGGTGGCGTCCCATGGCACAGATTTTTCGCGTAACCAATCAGAGGCGTTACGCGTTTTTTTTTGTTAGGCCAGTACTAAACTCGCGTATAGTTTTAGCGTATTACGCGGTTTTACATTAAACGTGTGTATGTGTGACCCTGGGTACCATGGAGAATTTACCAGTAAGTAAATTACTTTATTTTAATTAACGATTTATTACAAAGTCGAATTTGATATAATAGTAAAATTAATTTCTGATATTAATAGTAAAATATTCTTAAATTTTATAAATTAGCGATTAGTTCTTCAAGTTAGGTTAAGTGTGAGGTTATTTGTCTTATTACTTATATTTGGTATATATTGTGTATTTTTTTGATAAGTGTTCGGTATGAGCTGCGCGATCTCGGAGCCCGACAGCGGAAAAGTTGGAAGTGCGATAGACAGTGAACGTTAAGTGACACACACAAAAAAAATCAAGACTCACTTTCAAGACAAGGGAAATATATTACAGTAGACTCAGACAATATATATACAGTTCCTTTTTTTACAATCGCGCGGAAAACGGTGAAATCCGCGGGGCACGGCAGCGCGGCGAACGTGCGATGAGTCGCGATCAATTTAGTGCGCGAAAAACTTTGCGAGAATTTAGTGAATTTGCGAGTGCGAAAGGTATGCGTTTGTGCGACGAAATCGTGCGACGAAAGGCCCCGAGCGGTCTCGGGCACGGTCCTTTATAAGCCCCGACCTTCTAGAAGATTCGCGACAACAATAAATAATTTAATAACGAAGGAGAAGGTGACTGCGAATCTTCCAGAAAGTCGGAGGGTCGCCAGTATTTTTGTTTTCCCTGAGCGGCGGTTGCCCGTTCGAAGGGTCGGTTAATCGACCTATTTTATCGATTCTATATCGATGAGCGATGAGTAACGTGTTGCGCGGCGCACTCCTTTGAGTGTGCGCGCGTCGGCGCTTTTTGCGAACAGCGCGCAGGAAACCGCGATGATTTCGGTAATGATGGTTAGTTCCGCAACATCCCGCCCGCCTCGTCGAGGTATGATCGACGATGGTCCGTTGCGTGTAGTGGGGTGGCGCGCAGCGCGCCCCGCTCCGGATCGATACTCGCTCGCTATCCTTGATCACGGAGATCCTTGTCGTAAGAGCACGTGCTCGATCAGCTGTAGTGACAAAACGCGTTGTCGACGCGTTTACGAAGTCGTGCCCGTGAGTGACGGTTAAGTGACCCGGCGGAGAATCGAGGGGCCTGATTTAGGCGACGCAGCCCGATAGGCGGCGGGCAGGACGATCACGTAAGTAGCTCCGTTAAAATAAATATTTTTTTTTTCTTAAATTACGATAAGTATAAGTATATATAAGTATACGGTACGATAAGGCGGAGTGTGATTTAATATACAAATATATATATGTTCGCGGGAGATTTTGTCGTGTCGCGACTGTCTCCCCGCGTAGTGTTCACGATCGCGACCCCGGCTCCTCGACGTCCGCTGTAGGGAGCGGGACGAGCTTCACCACGGGCCGGGTGAACTCGCCGCCGGACGTCCGCACGTCCACTACACGTATCTGGCCGTCCTCTCCGGGGTGCAGGCGAATGATCCGGGCGAGCGGCCAACGACACGGGGGTGTCGTCTCGTTTTTGACGAGGCATAGCTGACCCTCTTCCAAGTTCCCGGGCGTGGTCCACCACTTAGGTCGAGGGGCAAGACGCTGCATGTACTCGCGAGACCAGCGTTGCCACAGGTGGTCCCGCATTTGCTGCAAGAGTTGCCAGCGGCTCAGTTGGTTGGCCCGGGCGTCGAGGAGCGATGGCTCGGGGAGAGCGTTGATCGGACCCCCGATCAGGAAGTGACCGGGGGTAAGGGCGCTGAGGTCGCCCGGGTCATCTGACAACGCCTGCAGCGGGCGTGAGTTGAGGCACGACTCGACTTCGGCGAGGAAGGTTGCCATCTCCTCGTACGTGAGCCGCGTCTCGCCGATGACTCGCCGCAGGTGATGCTTCATGGCCTTGACGGCGGCCTCCCACAGCCCGCCGAAGTGCGGGGCGGCAGGAGGGTTAAACTTCCACCGGATGCCATCGTCGGCGAGTCGGCCGATGATACGGTGGGTCTCGCGGTTGGACGCTTGGAAGAGCTCTCGCAGCTGTCGATCGGCGCCCACGAAATTGGTGCCGCAGTCGCTGTAGACAGTATCGCATAGCCCTCGGCGTGCGACAAACCGGCGGAAGGCGGCCAGGAAAGCATCCGCGGAGTAGTCGCTGACGGCCTCGAGGTGGACGTCGCGGGTGCTGAAACATATAAATACGGCCAAAAAAGCTTTGTAGGCCTTGTTTCCGCGGCCCTTAGACGTCCTGAGCCAGACCGGGCCGGCGAAGTCTATTCCAGTGTGCAGAAAGGGCCGGCTGGCGGTGACGCGCGCTCGAGGCAGGCTTCCCATTACTGGCTGAGGAGTTGCCGCCCGCCATCGGACACACGTGAGACATCGGTGGATATAGCGGCGGACCAGCTGACGGCCTCGTGGAAGCCAGTACCGCTGTCGGATGGCCGCTAAGGTAGCCTGCGTCCCTCCATGGAGCGTGCGTCGATGGCAGGCGTCGATGATCAAATAGGTGAGGTGAGAATCCGGCGGGAGTATGGCGGGGTGCCGCTGATCGTTGTCCAATGTAGCGTGCTTTAACCTTCCTCCGACTCGTAGAATCCCCGGATCGGTCACTGGAGTAAGGCTGCGGAGGAGGCTTCGTCCCGAGAGGCCGTCCGGCCTGTATGTCCCTCAGCTCCTGGGAGAAGGCAGTCGCTTGGACTACTCGGAGCCACTGGTGTAGTGCTTCCTCCAATTCGTCTGGGTCCAGGGGGTGCGGCGATGGCGGCGGGACTGCTCGGCGGGTGACGTGCCGTCGCTTCCTCCAGCGGCCGATCCATGCCGAAACGCGGAGGAGTCGGCGGAGGGACGAGAAGCGGGTGAGCTCCGTTGGTTCACGGGCGTCCACGGTCGCAAGACATCGGGTGGGGCGCTGGTCCGGTAGGTCATCGTGATCGGGCAGGCTCGGGTCTGTTGGCCACACGGGAGGATCCGTCAGGAGGAAGCCGGGCCCTTGCCACCAGAGAGGGTGGTCCAGTAGCTCCCGCGGGGAGATTCCCCGGGAGGCGCAGTCCGCTGGGTTGTCGCGCCCCGGCACGTGACGCCATTGCGCATCCAGGCTGGCCCGCTGAATCTCGGCGACGCGGTTGGCCACGAAAGTGGTCCACTTCGTTGGATGTCCTCGCACCCAGGCAAGCGTGACCGTAGAGTCCGTCCACTGATAGACACGGGACTCCAGCAAGTTTAACGTGGACCGAACGTGCGCGGTCAACTTCGCGAGCAGAGCAGCCGCACAGAGCTCCAACCGGGGGAGGGAGACTCGTTTCAGCGGCGCGACCTTCGTCTTGGCCATGACCATGGAGACGCGGGGCCGGTTCTCGGCCATCGTCCGCAGGTAGACCACGGCGGCGTAGGCTCGCTCTGACGCATCTGAAAACCCGTGAATCTCGACATCGCCCGCAGAGACGTCGGACTGAAACCATCGAGGCACTCGTACCTGCTCCAGCAGGGGAAGTTCGTCCTCAAGGGTCGTCCAAGCTGAGGCCTCCTCGGCGGCTAAGGGAGCGTCCCAGTCGAGCCGTTGTAACCAGGTTGATTGGATGATCAGCTTGGCTCGCACTATGATTGGCGCCAACCAACCTAGAGGGTCGAACAAGCGAGCGGTTTGTGAGAGCAGTGAGCGCTTGGTGAGCGGGGCGCCCTCGACCTTTCGCACCGCGAGTGCAAAATCGTCCGTTACCGGGCTCCAACGCAGCCCCAGCACGGAATGGTCGACGGAGGGCAACCAGGCGTCCGTGGAAGACTGCATTCGGTGCTCCGGCGGGACGTCCTCCAGGAGGGTCTCGTGATTGGCGGCCCACTTCTTCAAGGGGAAGCCGCCCGCCATGCAAAGCGATGACACCTGAGTCCGGAGGTGACGGCTCAATTCCAAGGTGGAGGCGCCGGTGAGTACATCATCCATGTAAACGTCAGTTCGAAGGGCCTCGGCTCCCAGCGGGAACCGGGCGCCGTCGTCGCTAGCTAACTGACGCATAACGCGCATCGCGAGATACGGTGCGCACGCCATCCCGTACGTCACCGTGTTGAGGTTATAATCTCTGACTTGCCCTTCTGCTCTCCAGGTGATTCGCTGCAGGCTCCGGTCCTCCGGGTGCACCAGGATCTGCCGATACATCTTCTCGACGTCGGCGACGAAGACGTAGCGGTGACGGCGCCAGCGCATCACGACGTCCGCGAGAGCCGGGAGGAGGTTGGGCCCAGTGAGCAGGGCGTCGTTCAGTGAAGAGCCGGTTGCGGCGCGGGAGGACCCGTTGAATACGACACGAATCTTCGCATCGGGGCCCGATCCTCGCATCACGCCGTGGTGAGGCAGAAAACAGGTGCGGTCATCGCGTCCGACGTGCTCGCTCGGTACAGCTTCCATGTGGCCAAGCGAGAGGTACTCGTCCATGAAACGCTGGTACTTGTCTCGAAAGTCCGCGTCCCGTTCGAACCGGCGCTCCATAACTCCGAGCATGCGGAGGGCGGCACGGCGCGTGGAGGCAAGGTTCGGCAGCTCCGGGCGCACAGGCAGGCGGACTTGATATCGTCCGTCGGGACGGCGTTGATGCGTTCGTCGGAAATGATCCTCGCACTCCCGGTTATCAGTAGAGAGAGGCAAGGCTACGGAAGGAGGCTCCTCCCACTCCCAGAAACGACGGACGGCGGTCGCAAGATCCTCGCTGGGAGAGCACTGGAGTGAAGTCACGGTGGACGCGGCAAGACTGCTTCCCACGGCCCCGAGGAGGATCCAACCGAGGCGCGTTCGCTGAGCAACCGGTTCCAGAGGGCCTCCCCGACGAAGGTCAGGTAGGACGACGTCGGCGTACACGTCCGCACCGAGCAGCAGCTCCACGGGATCACGCGTATAGAAATCAGGATCCGCGAGTTCGATATCGCGTACGTGAGGCCACGAGCGAGCTCCGCCTTCCATGACGCCGTTGTACAACGTCAGGCGCGGCAAGACGAGAGAAGATACGGTTATCGAAAAGTCTTCGGAGCGCGAGGAGAGCTTAACCGAGACCCGTCCTCGCGGGGAGCCAGTTTGGACTCCGCCTACGCCGAAGACGGCGACGGAGGTGGGTGTTCGCGGCAGTCGGAGGCGCTGCGCTAGTGATTCGGCCATCAATGAGGCTTCAGAACCTGGTCGATTAGGGCGCGGACGGCGTGACGAACACCGACGCGATCCGTCACCAGAACGCGGGCCGTCGCAAGCAGCACCGCGGCGAAGTCCGCGGCAGGGCGCTTGGCTACGTGGACCGTCGGCGTCGAGCTGGTTCCGGCGACCGGTATGGCGACGGCCGTCGAGGCGGGAAACACCTCGTGCAGCGACGTGTGATGTCGACCCGAGCACTTGCTACAATTTTTGCTGGAAGGGCATTCACTAACGACGTGGCGGCCGAGGCAGTTCCAGCACCGCTGGTGAGTAGTGACTATGTCGCGCCGATCTTGAGCGGATTTCTTCTTGTAGGCCTCACAGAACGCGAGGAAGTGTTCCTTCCGGCACAGTGGACAGCTGCGGCTTGAATCCGGTCCTCGGCTCCGGACGTGATTCGCCCGCGCAGCGCGGCCGGATTTGTCGGACTTTCCCGTCGCTTCCCCCGTGACAGCTCGGAGCACCTCCTGAGTCATGAGCTGCTCCTGTAAGAACTCGCGGAGTTCCTCGTACGACGGAGGTTCGGAGGTTTTGCCTAGCGAATTCTCCCACTCGCGGCGCGTTTTGTCGAGGAGCTCGACAACCAGGTGGACGAAGAGGTCGGTGCAGTTGGAGATGGGACGCTCGATGCCCTCCAGCCCGCCGACGGTAGACATCACACCGTGAAAAATCCGACGCAAATCGGCGACGGAGTCTGTCTTCATTCGCGGAAGCGCGGTGAAGGCTGCCAGGTACGACCGAACCAAGAGGCGCTTGTTCTCAAAGTGATCGCGCAAGGTTGCCCAGGCTCGCTCGAAATTATCCTCTGTCGACGGTAAATTGCGGATTAATTGTTCCGCATCCCCCTTAACGCTTGTCTTCAAATAATGAATTTTCTCCACTTTAGACAAGGAGCTCTCATCCACTACGATCGACAAGAACAAGTCGCGGAACGCGGGCCAGTCCTCGAATTTGCCAGAAAATTGTGGGAGCTGGATCCGAGGCAGAACGTTACGCGACGACGCGGTTTCCGATCGCCCCGATTTTGGCGCGGTGTCGGCCGGCGGTCCAGCGAGTTTCTGCTCAAGTTCAACGAGCTTGGCTCGCTGCTCGAGATAGGCCAGTTCGACCGTACTGACGTAATCCGAGGTAATATAATCGGTTTCCGCGAGCCCTTTAGCGAAGGTCAACTGTAAGTGCTCATGCTGCGCCTCAAACTTGTTCCATTTACTTTCTAGATTGTTCATTGCCGACTGGACGAGCGCGACGGACAGTTTGGCGGCTCCAACCTTGCGGAGGTTCTCGTATGACCGGGCGATGCGCCTGTGGAGATCTCGCTGAGTGGAAACTAACGCCTCTATTGTCTCGTTTCAGGACCTTCCCTGGCACTCTGTTCACTGGGTCACTTTACCGTGGCACTC
Source organism: Lasius platythorax (assembly GCA_963971435.1). Lineage (NCBI taxonomy): Eukaryota > Metazoa > Arthropoda > Insecta > Hymenoptera > Formicidae > Lasius > Lasius platythorax. Next base: position 2,814,396 of record OZ020547.1, on the reverse strand, counting down.
CACCAACTCACGAGAAGCACGATGACCGAGGACGCCGGTCTCAAGTGAGAAAAATCCGGCTCGAAGGACCAAAAATGTTCGGTATGAGCTGCGCGATCTCGGAGCCCGACAGCGGAAAAGTTGGAAGTGCGATAGACAGTGAACGTTAAGTGACACACACAAAAAAAATCAAGACTCACTTTCAAGACAAGGGAAATATATTACAGTAAACTCAGACAATATATATACAGTTCCTTTTTTTTACAATCGCGCGGAAAACGGTGAAATCCGCGGGGCACGGCAGCGCGGCGAACGTGCGATGAGTCGCGATCAATTTAGTGCGCGAAAAACTTTGCGAGAATTTAGTGAATTTGCGAGTGCAAAAGGTATGCGTTTGTGCGACGAAATCGTGCGACTAAAGGCCCCGAGCGGTCTCGGACACGGTCCTTTATAAGCCCCGACCTTCTAGAAGATTCGCGACAACAATAAATAATTTAATAACGAAGGAGAAGGTGACTGCGAATCTTCCAGAAAGTCGGAGGGTCGCCAGTATTCTTGTTTTCCCTGAGCGGCGGTTGCCCGTTCGAAGGGTCGGTTAATCGACCTATTTTATCGATTCTATATCGATGAGCGATGAGTGACGTGTTGCGCGGCGCACTCCTTTGAGTGTGCGCGCGTCGGCGCTTTTTGCGAACAGCGCGCAGAAAACCGCGATGATTTCGGTAATGATGGTTAGTTCCGCAACAATAAGACAATATGTTGCTCTAAAACTACAATATTAACAGCAATAATATCCTGTACATCTATTAGGATATACTGAGAATATATAATACGTATCTGATATACTGAGAATATTTTTATAACATCTTATACTTTGCGATATTCTCTGAACATTTTTAGAATATACGTTTGTTGTTAGGGATATTACTTATTATTAATTTTAAACTAATAGATTTGCAGCAAATTCGGTGTGGCTATTGCGGTTGACTAATGGCAAATCAATGTGAAAATGTATTAGAACATCAATGTTTCCAAGAATATGATGAAACTACAAATTTTTTAAACATTGATGAAAATTCCGTTGCTACAATTGGTATAAATACATACTTATAATGTGTATTGTGTATATTATATGAAATGTCATTATCAAACTTTCTATATATTGCAGCACGAAAACAAAGTGAGGCAGAAGATGTAGACCCATTCCAAAGAGTTAATACAGACTTCGATGAATGTCTCATAATGGAAGTTATGAATAGATCTTCATTGTATGATTTTCGACTGAATATAAAAGAAAGGTCAAAATTAAAAAATTCAGCGCTATGGGAAGAAGTGAGAAATACCATTGGTGGTATGTTTGAATATTAAAATTTATATTGCTTTTTAAGAATATGACTATTAAATATATTTAGGTAAATTATTCTTTAGTTTTTTTTTGAAAAATTGTGTGATTTTAACGTTAATGTTCACAGGTAATATGAGCATTACAGACTTGCAAAAAAGATGGAAATACCATCGTGATTGCTACATTAGAGCTAGAAAAAAATGAAAGAATATGTGCCTAGTGGTTCTGGTGCGTCTTCTGCCAACTTTAAATGTACTTACAGATTTTTTGAGCTGATGAGACCATTGGACGATGGGCTTCAAAATAAACCGTATGTAAAAATACAAAGAAATATTTAGTTTTTTTTTCATATCATAAAGTATTATTTTGCAGAGCAATAAGTACATTATCGAGTAAAGTTGATATATCTTCAAAGCAAAGTAAAGTCTGTGGTGGATTTATGCCTACACAACAAAGTTCATCTTCTGCTTCGTTTGACATAGAAAATCCTATAACACATTGCTCAGACATTGAATCGTCAGACATATCATCTGAAACATCAATTCCAGTTACAAACTCTATATCTGAAACGCTAAAGACTACTTCAAAAACCACTAAAAGTATGTATTTAATTAAATGTATGTTCAATTAAGGCTCCTGGTTATGCCGTGATCAATCTAAAGTACTACAATTAATTTTTAATTGCAGAACAAAAAGTACACAATGAATTAGAATTACAAACAGCTTTACTAGATGTTTTAAAGATAACAGTTCCACAGAATGATGCAGTAGATGGCTTCTTGAAAACTTTGGGAGAAGCTCTACGTCGATTACCATATCGGAAGAGAGCCATATTAGAAATAAAATTTCTCCAAATGATTTTTTAAGCAGAAACAGAATAAAATAGACAGTATTTGAAAGTTTATAAAAGTACTAAGTACAAAGTATTAAATAAACTTTCAAATACTTTCAAATAAAATTTGAAAGTCTATAGCATTATTTTTTATGTTAACTATTTGTGCGCGAGAAGGAACACGAGAAAAGAAGAATACGCACTTTTCGTTCAAAACTTTGAGCTTCTAATAAAAGTATTGATGTCTTTAATTTATTTAACTATTTACACTATTTACATTAATTTCTAAAATTAATTTTAGAGATTGAGTTTCGGTGGACGAACTACTGTTCCGCGAGCTACGGAAAGCTGCTCCAGTGCGCGAAACTAATTTGCAGCGGGAGGCGCTAATAATGAAATTAATCGCGATAAAACGATACTTTCGTTTTGCTAGCGAGAATCGTAAGCGAATATTAAGTTAATCAGAGGAAAACTGAAAAGCGAGCGACTTTTCGGCTATACCTTTCCGTTACTGATAATACACACACTGTCACCGGTTAAGCTCAGGATCGAGTGCGAGCGGCGGTCCGCCGAGGGGGCTTTTATAGAGATGCTACTCTCGGTCAATCTCGATCTTTCTAGAACAGCCACGTAACTCCGTCAACCTTTTTTCCGTTAAAGTCGTTCGTGACCTTTTACACTATAATATTTTCGGTTTGTTGGAGTTACGTGTTGTTGTTTCCCTCGGATGACCGCCACATAGTTTTGTGTCGATCGATTTATCGATACGGCACTGCGGAATCGATGAGAGCGGCTGACGGAGAGCGCTCCGTGGTGCGCGCGCGCGGATCTCTCGCTATTATTATGGTTCGATTTCGAACACTATTTGTACCAAAGATAATAGATATTTTATTTAAGATGTTTTGTTTAAAAAGTTTAAAGGTACAAAATGTTATATTTGTAAGGAAAAAACGTTGAGACAATAGTTTTATTTTTATTTTATTACTATATAAATGTATAGTTTATTAAATATTGTGTTTTTACTTTTTATATTTATAAAAACGTATAAATATACTCTAAATGTAAATCCAAATTTAGTCTTTTCTATACTTTATTTCAGTGTCTGGAATCTCTAAATTTTTTATTAACAGAAACATATTCAAGTTATATTAACGATTTGAAATGTCAAAAGTCATTAAGTAGTGCTTTTTCCCATTGCCATGGGATTGCACCATCTCCTTCGAAATACATAGCAAATTTAGTTCTTATATTTGCCACATTTCTAGAAGAATTTATTTCGTAATATTTTGAATTTGTAATATCTTGAAGACCTTCAGATGCAACTTCATGATTAACAGCTAAAGTAGAATAATATCGATCATTACCCTCGCAATTAATTATAAAGTTGTGCAGATAGCAAGTTGCTTGCACAATTCTTTCACTTAATGTAAGAGATGCGACAATTGGTTTCCTGTAAATTTTCCATCTTGCTACTAATATGCCAAATGTACTTTCTATGACGCGCCTTGCTCGGCTCAATTTATAATTAAAGATTCTTTTTCTTTGATCAAGGTTTTGACTTCGCGAATATGGCCGCATCATATAACTCTTTAAAGAAAAATCTTCATCTGCCACAATGACATATGGCAAAATAGGAGCTTTGGTTCCAACTGCTGCTGGTGGCGGTATTTGTAAAGTATTTTCTTCCAGTGCAGTATATAACTTGCTTTTTCTAAATACACCACCATCACTTTGTCGCCCTTCCGCTCCGATATCTAAGAAGGTAAACCGATAGTGTGCATCACAAAGTGCAAGTAAATTGATACTGTGCTGACCCTTGTAGTTGTAAAATGTAGATCCACTGTTAGGAGGAGCATGTATCAAGTTTTAAAAAATTAGTATTTTAATATCGCATAATATTAAAATTAACTTAGTTTAAAGATCAACATACCTGAATTATGACGTTTTCCATCTATTGCTCCTACACAATTCGGAAAATTCCATTTTTCTTCAAGTTCTTTTGCTATTTTTTTTCATCTGTCTTCTGTGAATTGTTCAAAAACTTTTTCTTTTAGTACAATTCAAATGGCTTCACACGTTTCAGACACAATTTTGGAAATTGTATTATGCCCTACACGAAATGCATAAGACAGAGATTTCATGCTGTCTCCAGAAGCCAAATAACGGAGACATATTTCTAAACGTGTTTTTGGAGATATTGTTTCTCGAACACATTCTTGCTTTGTAATGTATGGTCCAACAGCAGTAAGTAATTTATCAAAAACTTCTGTATTCATACGAAAGTAATTGATGAACTTATCATCATTATAAAAATATAATTCTCTTATAAGATTATTACTTGCTCCATGTAGCCTTCGACTTTCGGTAGAAAAAATTGGATGGACCCAATATTTTCGCTTATGCACTACTTTATTTTTGTTTTTAGATGTTAAGAAATACAAAGCTATTAATTTTTTCAATTTAATTTCCGCTGCTGAGCAATCAACAACTTGTAATAATATCTTTTTATGCAAAACAAAAATATACAGTAACAGCTGCTCGGAATTCATTTTCGGAGACTGTGTACAATAAAATATTGAAGTACATATGTACGTGTGCTGCGTTACGCAAAACTCATTTCCATATGTCCCATGAAGCGTAATACAAATTTACGTAACCAATGAATTATGACTTTTAGTATTTCCCTTGAAACATTCTAAAAGAATAAAAAAATATGATTGGTTATTATGTACATCACCGACCTTTTTGCGTTCCATGGGACATATGGAAATTGAATTCCGCGTAACAGAAAACGCGTAACGCTTCTGATTGGTTACGCAAAAAATCTGTACCATGGGACGCCACCCTTACTGAGACCATAAGAAACGCGTCTAAAGATGTCGAAAAATCTTTTCGATTGGTAATTTCTGGTGATAAGTGGAATAAAATAAAGAAAAAAACAGTTATTTATGATGATCGGAAATATATAGTCTTTAATCCTGGAAAATGGAGTGATTTATTTGCGGAAAAAATTTACCAAAAGTTGAATGTGCAATATCTTTCAAACGTACAAAGATTTATGTGAGTGGCAACGCTAAGCGTTATGCTGTATTTAACGGAAAGTGCAAAGAATGCAGCGCAATCATATCCGGATCCTTGCACAAAAAGCCGCAAAAATCTTATGACGCGAGATTTGAATGTAAAATCACAAATCAGCCAAATTTTATCCATTCAGAAAAACGACAATTAAAAAGTTACCACCGAGAAAAAATTGCTACCGAATTAGTAGATGGGCGAAAATGTGCTTCTGAATGGAGGCGCGAAGAGGTGATTCGTTTAATGGAAATTGGGGATTCGGTTCCGCCCATAATCTACAATTCTACCGTTTTAAGAAAGGCAAAACAACAGTTGCTAGATAAACGTCTCCAATTACAAACTATGGATCCCGTAAAAAATTTACAAAATGCGAAACATTCGACTCTTCGAGGCACCATTCGTAACATTGGCTACGATCCATTTTATTATTTATATTGGAGCGAAGAACAACGCGTATTATATAAAAACGCCTGGAAAGATAAAGATTGTTTTCTTGCAATCGATGCAACTGGAGGAATAGCTAATAAACTATTACTTCCAAAAAGAAAAAAACGCCACATTTATTCCTCTACCAATGTGCGTCACAAGCGAAGATAGTTTTCCCGCGTTTTAAATGATTTTCACAAAAAACACGCATCACAAATTTAATTTTTTTTACTTGAGATATTAAGAAGCGGCGCGTCGATACCGCTACTTGTAGTAAGCGACTTCGGCAAAGCGATTTTATTGGCTGTTGCCCGAATTTTTGGAAATTGTCGAGATTTGCAAAACTATTTGGAAATTTGCTATAATATAGTATTTTCTAAATGTACATCGATTTTGCCCGACTGTTTTATCCAATTGGACGTTAGTCATGTTGTTGCATTAGTAGCTCGCTGGCCATGTTTGAGAAAAAAACATCAAAGATACGTTAGTTTTTTAAAGATGTATTTGCATTGCCTATCAGTCCGATAATCTGGCCGAAATCGAAACTTTGTTAAAATCAGTACTACTAGTTGCGTTAAGCGAGGAGATTGGTGAGAATGGAAATGGTGGGCTACTAGATTCTGAAGTTCACCTCTGGTTCGCAAATAACCGCATTAAAGGTGTAACAATTGACGACAATACACCAGATAACGAGTGCTTCTTGCATGATGCTGATAATGATGGAATGTCAAAAAGTTGGACAAAATGGGCAACAATTGTTTACAACCAAGCGGAAAAAATTGCATCACAGTCAATAGATGGGACCACTGTAAACGATTTTTATGACATAGAAGTAGCACAAAAAGTCAGGTTACTGATGGGCAGTGATGCCAGAAACAGGTCGTAAGCAACACGCAACCGTAGTGGGAAGAATGACGCACACAAGCGAAAACCGCGTACGTGTGAGCTCGGCGTTTCGGCTAGCTTCGGATAGCAGAAGAGAACAGATATACTGTTTTCTGTCTCCTTCTCTACCGAGCCGACAACGAAGGCGACGGGCGATGCGGCGATGTTATGTTGCTCGATTCTTAATACGCGTGACAGCGTTAAATGTTTTCTTCCAGCCTTCTTGTGTTATAAATAAAAATTTTTTTTTTTCACAACCTTCTAACATTATGTATTAAATGGCTTTTTACAGCCTTTTGATATAATTTTACCCAAATATTTTTTAACTTTAGGGAAATATTTATTAAAATGTAGGTACTTATTACTATAAAAAAAATTAAATTTTTTATTTTTAGAAGACATTTTAATTAATAGTATTAAATATTTTATAAAAACATTATTTAAATGCATGAAACAAAATTCAATGTGTGATATAAATATTTACTCTCTCTTCTCTCTCTCTCTCTCTCTCTCTCTCTCTCTCTCTCTCTCTCTCTCTCTCGTAAAATAATAATGTTTTTCCACACCACCCAAGAGGTATCACCAATGGCGCGTTAGGTTTTTTAAAGTGGACCTTCGCCTGGAGCCCTATTATACCACACTATATGTATAATATTATATTCTACTGTTATTCACAAGTGTGATGTCTTTTACAGACAAGATATTTTTACACACTTGTCTTTTACAAGTGTGATGTCTTTTACAGACAAGATATTTTTTACACACTTGTCTTTTACAAGTGTGATGTCTTTTACAGACAAGATATTTTTTACACACTTGTCTTTTACAAGTGTGATGTCTTTTACAGACAAGATATTTTTTACACACTTGTCTTTTACAAGTGTGATGTCTTTTACAGACAAGATATTTTTTTAATTTTATTTTGGACATTATTATTATACATCATTAGCTGATGATGTACTTGCAATGGCATTATCAGCTGCCTGTAATGTTAAGCTTCTCTTTTTCTTAGGAGTAATGGAATATAATTTTTCCGATGACATGAGAGACAAATGCTTTTCATTAATCTCCATGTATAGAATACTTTCTTCTCTTGCTTTTAACGCTGATTTTAATACGCAACTAGCGTTTATACATGCGGACGAAAGTTTATTTCGTTTTTTTGTTTTTAAATCAGTTAACAAAGAAAACATTCTTTCTGGGTCGGCATTTGAATTTGGAAGTGATCTAACAGCATTCAAAAGAGACTTCATATTGGGATACTTATGTTTTAAAATGTTTTTCCACATCTCATCAAAGTTTAATTTTAAAAAATGTTTTTTTTCTGCTATTGTAAAATCCAGATGTAAAGTATGCCACTCTTTTTTTATAGCATTTTCGTCAAAACCACCGAGGGTCTGAGCGACAAAAGAAACATCATTAAATGATGTTTCTCTGTCAATACTACATAATGCTACGTTGGAATGGAAAACTTTTAATTTCGATAAAAATTTATCTTTAATGGGCAGTCTTTTACTAATTTCCTCGGCGGCAGTTACGTAAAATTGCAGACAATTTTCTCGAACATTTTCAATTATGTCTGCGTGCTCTTCTTTCAATTTCTCGAGATATTCCTCAGATTCAAAACCAAGGTTAATATCATTTAAAGATTTCTGATTATCTTTTTCAGAAAATTGAATATTATCACATACATTTTTTAGAAGCTCTGGTTTCAAAAAATGTCTTGAAATTGTTATTAAAAATTCTAATAATTTTGGCTGTAACAAATGAACTCTTGTTTTCAGAGCTTGAAAAAATGCATTGTAAGAATAAACCAAACAAATTTAAAGTATGCTTTAAAAATAACAAATATGCTTTAACATCAGGATTTTGCATTAAAGATAATAAATGTTCTCCTGATTTTGATTTTTCATCAACAACCATTTCGGTCAAAAAAAGCTTGATAGTATCCCAGAACTCAAGAAGTCTTTCAACACATGAATGGTGAGACAGCCACCGTGTATCGGACAACTTTAAAATTTTACGGTTTGTTTCCTGAAAACATTCGCTAAATTCTTGATAAATAGCAGTACGCTTGGGACTACCGTTAATATAATTTGCGATCTTTTTTACAAACTCTTCGCAATATTTTGGTATTTTAGCACATGCCGCATGTGCAGCCAATGCAGCAGAATGGCATGGACATGCAAATGTTAATACATTTTTACAAAGTTCTTCTAACTTTTATTTGAATGATAGATGTTTTCCTATCATGACAGACGCATTGTCGCATGATAAGGCAATGATATTTAAAAATGGAATTTTTAATTTCCACATTTCACATTTGAATGCATTAAATAATTGTTCCGCGCTGCTATTTCTCGCATCAATATTAATTAATTTAACTAATTGCGTGCGAATGTCTAATGTCTCAGGATCAACAAACCGAACAAAAAACATCATCCATTTTTCATTACAAATATCAGACGTTTCGTCAATAAAAATGGAAAATTTGGTATTTTGAATGCTGTTGACCATACGATCCGTTTCTACCGGACACAATACATTCGAAATTATATTTTTACATTTTGTCCGACCCATACTCATACTTCTTAACACGGTAGGATCTCTTCCTATTAGTTGAAAAAAACTGAGAATATCTCTTGCCGTTTGATGTGAAATATTCTTATCAGCGATTAACGCAGCATACCGAATTTCTGCTGATTTCTTTCGCTCTTCAAACGACAAAAGTGATTCGTCCGTTATGTTAATATTTTCATCCGTATTCTTTGTTGCTGTTTTATTGTTTTCAAACATTATGTGTGCCTTAGATTCTGCGTGACGATAAATTTGCGATAAACCACCAACCATTGATTTATCACAAAATGAGCAAAAAAATGAATTTATGTCATTTGATACTTCGCGTAGCCATGTTTTAAATAATTCAATATCTAACCATTGTTGTCTAAATGTTTTTTTATTTGAACCTTTGTCTTCATTTGATAATAATGATGTGCTTTCTTCTATATTATTTTTGTGACACGCAGAATCCGCATGTCTTAAGACATGTGTGTTGCACGAAATATTTTTTTATTGCAAATGATACAATGGTAAAGGCTATCATCAAATGATACTTTGCGTATCCAAGATTTTAATCGATCATCACTAAGCCAAGCTTCTGAAAAGCTTCGCTTAGGTCTTTTTCTTAATTCATCACACATTATGTTCAACAGAAAATAAAAACAAAGAATTTAAGAGAATGAATAAATGAAAATAAAAAAGATGAATATTTTTAGAAATGTGTGAAATATACAGAACAATCAAGACTTACAATCGGAATTGCTCGAATTTCTTCAACACCAAGATTTCACAAGGCACATATAAAGAGATACGTTAACTCTCAAGGTGACAAGATTATCTGACAGAAGAAACAAATGCTGAGAAACAAATGCCGAGAAACACATGCCGAAAAATAAATAAACGGCACTGTGAAACAAATAAACAAATACCGAGTGCTTCGCTGACTCAGTTCGCTGTGAAACATCGGTGCGATAGAACAATAATGTCTCGTAAGTAGTAAATTAAATCATTATTATTTGTATTAATAGATAAGTATTAAGAAAGTTTAAGCTTCAGTTTCTTTCTTCTCTCTCTCTCTCTCTCTCTCTCCCCCTCCCCCTCCCTCCCTCCCTCCCTTCCTCCCTCTCTCTCTCTCCTGCTAGTATGCAATAACATATCAACATAATATATATTTTATTTTTGCAGAACAAATGGAAGAACAGAAAATGGTGGATGAAAATTCATCTATTGAACAGTTGCGGCAACAATTGTTGCAGCAGCAACAGCAACTGCAGCAACAGCAGCAGCAACTGCAATACTTGCTGCTGCAGCAGCAGCAGCAGCAGCAGCAGCAGCCGCAGCAGCAGCCGCAGCAGCCGCAAAATAAAAATGGTATATTATTTGTTTTTCATTTTTTATTATTACTTATTAATTTATATGCATATTTTAATTAATTTATTATTTATCATGTATATGTTTATTTTTCAGACAAAGAAAAAACAAGAGGAGGCGGCCGGGCACGCGCCCGCTGGTACAATCAGCGTGGCGGCAGAGGCAGAGGAGGTTTTCAGAGGGGCACAATGAGAGGCAGCTGGGCCGGTAGAGGCGGCCCTGGACGCGGCCGAGGCAGAGGCCGTGGAGTTATGTGGGGCCGCAGTGGTCCCACTATTGTAAAAAATTTTATATTAAATATTAAATATTAAAAAATAAATATTAAAAATAAATAATTCTCGAATTAATTATTTATACCCTACATTTTCTTCTTTATCTTTTTACCTTCAAGTATAATATAATATTATACATATAGTGTGGTATAATAGGGCTCCAGGCGAAGGTCCACTTTAAAAAACCTAACGCGCCATTGGTGATACCTCTTGGGTGGTGTGGAAAAACACTATTATTTTACGAGAGAGAGAGAGAGAGAGAGAGAGAGAGAGAGAGAGAGAGAAGAGAGAGTAAATATTTATATCACACATTGAATTTTGTTTCATGCATTTAAATAATGTTTTTATAAAATATTTAATACTATTAATTAAAATGTCTTTTAAAAATAAAAAATTTAATTTTTTTAAAGTAATAAGTACCTACATTTTAATAAATATTTCCCTAAAGTTAAAAAATATTTGGGTAAAATTATATCAAAAGGCTGTAAAAAGCCATTTAATACATAATGTTAGAAGGTTGTGAAAAAAAAAAAATTTATTTATAACACAAGAAGGCTGGAAGAAAACATTTAACGCTGTCACGCGTATTAAGAATCGAGCAATATAACATCGCCGCATCGCCCGTCGCCTTCGTTGTCGGCTCGGTAGAGAAGGAGACAGAAAACAGTATATCTGTTCTCTTCTGCTATCCGAAGCTAGCCGAAACGCCGAGCTCACACGTACGCGGTTTTCGCTTGTGTGCGTCATTCTCCCCACTACGGTTGCGTGTTGCTTGCGACCTGTTTCTGGCATCACTGCTGATGGGTTCCTTACCTCCTTGGACGGGTATAATGAGAAGGTATTTTAAGATTGGAGATAAAACAGCTACGTCTTCTTCCATAGAAGCTGAATTTTCTACATTAAAATTTAAAATTTTTAAAGGTCAGTTGCCAATTCGCGTAGACAAGTTTATTTTGTAACATATACAGTACATTGAAGGTAAGCTCTTTCTAGCAAATGCTAAACATCATGATCGTGCTAAAGATATGGAAAATACTGTTGTTATCCAAACAGATTTAAATAAAATAACAATTGAATGTCCAGATCTGAGAACCCCTTCCGATGAGGATAAAGAACTCGGAAATACACTTGATATGAGCTGCGAAAACCATGAGGTAGACATAAAAGTGTATAGTTTGTCCACGAAGTCGCCTGAGACTACGCCACAGCCATCGTTTACAGATTTTAGCGACCAAAGGTCGCCCTCTTTAAAAATATTACCTAAACTATCACCTGTCGCAAATAACAATAGTAAATGTGCATAAAGTGGTCAACCTCACGGATGACGTTGATCTTTACATATGTTGTCAAGGTAATGACCCTGAGTAACATGCAAAAGGATTTAATTGTCGGTCGCTCTTTATTCAAAAGTTTTTAACAAAAGTGTGTCAAGATCTATATTTGCAAAAGTTGCAAACCCATGTGGAATTGTAAGAACATAGATCTCGTTTTGCACTGAAAGCACGGGATGATGGGGATGGACCTTGTTTCGCGTGGAAAGTTGCAAACCCATGTGGAATTGTAGAAACATAGACCTCGCTTCGCACTGAAAAGTGTTTTTTATTTCCTCACCTCTTGGAAATGGGTTAGGTTGTGACCAGACCAACGGATTACACGTAATCATGCGTTACTCACCGGTCGTAGTCTTCGACTTTTCGACGGTCTCTTTTCGGTCGCCAGGTATTTTAACCGATTAAATACCAAGGTCCTCGCTTCTAATCTTTTCTCCCTTTTTTTCTAGGTACCCTGGATCTCGCTGCCGCTGCCGTTGCTGTCCTGGAACATCGCCAGCCGTCGTCTCCGAGGATGTCACCGTAGGTATTCGAGGTAAGTATCAAATAACTCAACACTGTTATTTTTCAGTTTTAATAAAATATAAAAATATATTTTTAATATATTTGATATTTTAACCATTTACAATCTTCCGTCTCTCTCACTCTCACTCTCACATTCACATTGGATCGTTAGCTATCTGTTCGCGTCGCACTCGTTACGCCGCGGTTGCTCCGCGTTATCACAGTCACGCGTGTCACGAATTTTAATCCTTCGCTATCACAATTTATATTTAATTGTTGTCGTACGCCGCGTTACATAGATTCACGCTACTCGCGTATCGAATTACTTGTCTATACCGAATCGCGTATTTTCACGATACGGAATTCTTCCCCAGTCACGTTTAATCGGCGAAAAACCTCGGTCCCTCTCAGCGTTCCCAGGTCCCGAGAGGGCGCTTATCGTATGCATGGCGCTAAATTATCGTATTCAAACTAAAATTATTGAATATTTAGAAATATTAATAAAATAATTATTTACGTACTATTTCTTTTATTAGAGATAATCGCAAATAAGTTCGTAATCAATATTAATTGCTCTCAGATCAATTTAAATCCGTTTATTCGAAAACGCTAATATATAGATAATTAATAACAAGTATATTAATTAGAAATGGAAATAGGTGATAGGAGACAGAGATTTAAATTCGGTAATTCGAGTCAGAAAGATGATATATCACTGGATATGTTCTTTTACAAAATATTATATTTAATATTTATTTTAAATTTGTAATATATATATATTTGTAAATATAGAACATGTTATTCATTCATTACAAAACGTTTATTACATTTATTACAAAAATTAAAACAATTATTATCTTAATATTGCTTTATTGCTTAATTTATTTTAATATTGCTCACAATTAAATAATTATTAGGACTTAGTATATGTTTGTACTAATTTAATCACATATTGACTTAAGTATTCGCATATATTTAAATAGAAAAAAATTCGTTTTTTTTATTTTTGTAAATATGAAATTAGTTATTCAAAGTCAGGTACATATATAATATGTTCTCCAATATCACACACATTAAAATATTGCGAAAAGTTAAATGAAAAATATATTAAAAAATTAGCAATAGATAAATAAAGCTACTTAAACTCAACTTGTGCTGTAATCTTGAAATTTTTTACATTAAATTTGAAATTTAATGTAAAAGATTTTAAGAATTAAATTTGAAATTTAATGTAAAAGATTTCAAGATCATTAAATTTGAAATTTAATGTAAAAGATTTCAAGATTACAGCACACGTTGAGTATGTATATACAGGGTGTCCGGTATCAAACGGACCAACGCTCGTGAGCGGATAGAGCGCAGTAAATTGAACAGAAAAGTCCTTTACCATTTTGCAATTTTCGCAATAATTATTGGAATATTAATTAAAAAGAATTAGCTAATGAGCGCGCGTTTCGCGCGACTAGACCGTAGGACGTACACTCTAGGCGTGCCATCGGCGAGTCGACGAGTGTCGCACGGCAACGAAAAGTTTGATCGCGCGACAAGGGAGCGACCATACGCGCGATCAGCGAGCGGGCAGAAGCGACCAAACTTTTTTTCGAGCATCATTTAATAAATAAAGAAATACAGTGTCCAAAGTGTAATAACAAAATAAATATTAACACAAGTAATCTTACATTTCGATGCCGGAAAGTATATCATGAAAAATGTAATTATTCAGTTTAGCTACCTCATCTCAAATATCGATAAAATTAAACTCATTCAACGCGTTTTTGCACGAAATGAATGAATCTGGCAGAAAAAAGTGTCGCTCTGCCCCGCGAAGCGAAATATTAATGATTAAAGTTGAGGACCATTCAGGTTAGGAAATCTGTCATACCGACAAAATGCGGCGACACGGTGGCCACATGCGCATGCGTTTTCGTTACTTTTCGCTTAAGTGTACAAAATTTAAACGCAACAAATGTGAAAATTATAAACCCATGTGGAATTCCAGTTTGCCTTGCAAAGTACACGTACAGACTGCACTCCCCCCCCAAGCCCCCCACCCCCCCCTTTACAAACCCATGTGGTATTCCACTTTGTACTTTGCAATACAAAATGAAATTCTACATGGGTTTGTAAAGGGGGGTAGGGGCGGGGGGTAGGGGGTGCAGTCTGTACGTGTACTATGCAACGCAAACTGGGATTCCACATAAGTTTATAATTTTCACATTTGTACAAACGAAAATATTGAACACATTAATAATCAAAATGTGATATAATATAAAAAAATTTAAATATATAAATATATACATATACAAAGTAGGGGCCATTTTAATCTACGCACTGAAATCTCTCAAAATCCATAAGTTTAAGACAAAAATGTTTCATACAAAAGTTGTATGGTTTCGAAGGGGCCATAAGAGGGTACCATTGGTTTGACCTTGAAGAGTTATTTGAAGGTCACATAAAGGTCACGTATAATTTATTAAATGGAACACTATATTTTTATTGCATATTTTTGTAGCTGACTTCGAGAGCTTTCCAAACCAAATAATCAAATGTTTTTTTTCGTTAAATACATTTCGAGTTATAAAGTTCAAAGCAGTATTTTGACCATAAAATACGATATCTTGTATGTTGTAATGTTATGGGGTCAAATTGACTCTTAGGGATTATTCCAAAGTCAAATCAACTTTTTACCCAAATCTCTGTAGTTATGCATGTTATGCATCAAAATATTCTAATTATCTTACTTTTAGCGCTATCCAGAAACAACGACGTGGACGTAGTAGAATTCTGTTTCCTTTGGGGTGCTTGATTAACGTGAGTCCCCTTGCCTCTCACGAGTTGTCAGAAACATTTTTACAATAAATGCTCAAAAACGTTTCCATTTTCTTGAATACATAATTGTATCCTTCGATAAAAATGTTCGGCGGTTCTCAATAATAAAGCTCGTGGTATGTTTCTACAAGCTGTTTCAATTCTTTCCACCATGTCTTCTCTAGTGGTTGGTGCTCGTATACAACATTTTTCAAATAATCCCATAAATAAAAGTCAGGAGAAGTAATGTCAGGAAATCGTGCCGGCCATGCAACAGGCCCACCCCGTCCAATCCACTTGCCATTGAAGCGCCTATTTAGGTAAGCTCTGACATGTCTGGAATAGTGTGGTGCAGCTCCATCTAATTGAATCCACATTCTTAGTCTTGTATACAAATCAACTTCTTCGAGTAACACTGGAAGTTCATCCCTCAGGAGAGCTAAAAAGTTCTCTCCGTTTACATTTTCCTCAAAAATATGTAGACCAATAAGATAGCCACTGATGATACCACACCACACGTTGATGCTCCAACGATGTTGGTTGTCTATTTGTCTATGCCAATGGGGATTAGTATCTAACCAATAATGACAATTGTGTCTGTTAAGTTTTCCATTATTCTTAAATGTAGCTTCATCCGAGAACATAACATAACAAAAGAGAGGTGGATCATTTCTAATCATTTGTTGTGCCCATTGGTAAAACTGCATACGCATCCTCATATCATTTGGTGTGATGGCTTGCGTTAATGTGATATGATACGGGTGATAATGTAGGTTTCTTAAGATTCTCAGAAGTACGCCTAGGTATACCCGTCTCCCTTTCAATCTGGTAGCAGCTAATGTGAGGATTTATGTGAACCATTGCCAAAATGACAAGTACACGTACATCATTCTCGTCATAGTTATGGTTTCGTCCAGAAAGACGACATCCGAATGATGTTGCTATTCGGAATATCTTTTTAAGAGCTGAACAAGGACATTTAGTACGTGTAAGACGAGAGAACTTTTTAGCTCTCCTGAGGGATGAACTTCCAGTGTTACTCGAAGAAGTTGATTTGTATACAAGACTAAGAATGTGGATTCAATTAGATGGAGCTGCATCACACTATTCCAGACATGTCAGAGCTTACCTAAATAAACGCTTCAATGGCAAGTGGATTGGACGGGGTGGGCCTGTTGCATGGCCGGCACGATTTCCTGACATTACTTCTCCTGACTTTTATTTATGGGATTATTTGAAAAATGTTGTATACGAGCACCAACCACTAGAGAAGACATGGTGGAAAGAATTAAAACAGCTTGCAGAAACATACCACGAGCTGTATTATTGAGAACTGTCGAACATTTTCATCGAAGGATACAATTATGTATTCAAGAAAATGGAAACGTTTTTGAGCATTTATTGTAAAAATGTTTCTGACAACTCGTGAGAGGCAAGGGGACTCACGTTAATCAATCACCCCAAAGGGAACAGAATTCTACTACGTCCACGTCGTTGTTCCTGGATAGCGCTAAAAGTAGGATAATTCGAATTTTTAAATGCATAACATGCATAACTACAGAGATTTGGGTGAAAAGTTGATTTGACTTTGAAATGATTTCTAAGAGTCAATTTGACCCCATAACATGACAACATACAAGATATCGTATTTTAAGGTCAAAATACTGCTTTGAACTTTATAACTCGAAATGTACTTAACGAAAAAAACATTTGATTATATTTGTTTTGGAAAGCTCTCGAAGTCAACTACAAAAATATGCAATAAAAATATAGTGTTCCATTTAAAAAATTATACGTGACCTTTATGTGACCTTCAAATAACTCTTCAAGGTCAAACCAATGATACCCTCTTATGGCCTTCTCGAAACCATACAACTTTTGTATAAAACATTTTTGTCTTAAACTTATGGATTTTGAGAGATTTCAGTGCGTAGATTAAAATGGCCTACCATGTATATATATATATAGATATAGATATTGCACAGACTAATAGGTTTATTAATCCAGCACGGTGTTTTAGCAGCTACAATTAAGTGTAATAAGTGTGGTAATGATCTATATATTGATAAAAAAACATTATTGCATCGAATGTGAAACGTATCTTCAAGCAGTGCTTGTACTTGGTTCCTGATCGTCGGACGTTCCTGGCTGGTCTTCGGTAATGGATATAGGAGGATAAATCTCTGCGACGACATCAAAGAAGGTTTCGATTCGTTCCAGTCGGCTATAGGGGCGTTTGAAGAGGTATTCGGATAAATACCCAAGAACATGTTCTTCTCTAGTTCCGTACCTTAGTATATTTCCCCGAACCTCTCTCCAACCACGTTCTATATGCTGAGTGTGTGCGCCTGTAAATTTAAAAAATATATTGACATAACAGCGGAACATTAAGAATTAGTTATTTGTAATATACAGGGTATTCGAAAAGTGTGGGACCCCCCTATTATCTCAAAAAGTACGCACTTTTACGGAAAATGACTTCAACAAAAGTTGTAGGGGTCGTAAAGTACTATCTTGTGGTGACCTTGAACTTGACCTTGAACTTAACCTTGGGGGTTATTTGTAGGTTAAATCGAATTTTTTAAATGGATACCCCCATTTTTTATCCCGAATTTGAAAAGAGCGGGAAATTTTACGTTCAGGTATGTTGTTATGTTAGGGGTCAAAGTGACCTCCAGGGGTCATTTGAAGGTCAAATGTTTGACAGCCACAAAATACGCCGTTGGAGGTGGTATCGTGTAAATGTCGAGAGAATGTCCGCCGGTCGCGAGATAGCGACGACGATGAGCGGGCGCACTATGGCGCGGTACAACTAGCGGGCGTACAACGACGTGGCAATGTCCGCCGGTCGCGAGATAACGACGGCGATGAGCGGGCGCACTACGGTGCGTACAATTGCGGACTTAAGCCGTGCCCGACATGGCACGACTTATGAGCCGGCGAGTCTTTCCGACCGCGTTGAACGGCGTGTATCGGGTAACTGCTGTGAGAACGGAGATCTCACGGCACCTTTGCGAGGAGGGTTGCGAGCTCGTGACACGCGTCAGCCAATCGATTGCGCGTTAGCAGGATCACGCGATCCTGGAATTGGGATCGATGGCTGCCCGCGCGTCGGAAGATGCTTCGCGGTTTTTCGGTGACGGGGGTTGCGGCAATGAATCAGGTTCGTTCAGGGGGTGACACGGATGGCGCTACACGTGTCTTATTGATCCGCGATCGCGACGGATTTAGTGCGAAAAGGCGAAAAAGGCGAAACGTTCCTGAACAAACTACGTTTCATTTAACTGTTCTTTATTCTAAAATTTATCATTCATTGCAAAAACACAAATAATTATCAAATAGTCCTACCAATTCATTACTTGTTCAACGTATGATATTCACAAAGTTATAAGGATACCCAATTTAAATTATGGAATGCTTTCTCGAGGTTGCTGTGTCTGATATTTATTTTATAGTCTGACCGAGCAAAACTTTATTCTTTGTACTTACTCGTCATTGAGATCGATTTTCTACAACTATCCACAGTGTATAAATATTCCTGAAATTGCTTCATTCAAAAATGGCTGAGCTCACAGAACGAGAGCGAATATCTCTTCTGATGATGCGAGGATGGGGCAATCAAGTAAGATCGTATAAAGAGGTGATGCGACTATTTAATGATACTTTTCGGAATGAAAACAATGGGATCTCCAAGAGCACTGTAGTCCGTACTGTTCAACGTTTCCAGGTAACTGGTAGTGTTAAGAACCGTCGGAAACCTGGTAGACCTGCTACAGCAAGTAATGATGATAAAGCATTAGATGTTTTACAATCATTTATCGAGGACCCCCATATTTTTATCAATCGCGCTGCACAACAACACGAAATTGGGGTTGCGTCTATTCATAAAATTCTGAAAAGTAATAAATGGCATCCATACAAACTTCATTTGGTGCAGGAATTGTCTGAGGATGATTTCGATAGACGCGTGGAGTTCTGTGACCTTATGATGGAAATGATCGTCGATGATCCTCAATTGTTCAATAATATTGTTTTCTCTGATGAGGCAACATTTGAACTGACTGGAAATGTACACAATTTTAGATACTGGAGCGATGTTAATCCTGACTGGGTGAGGGATAATCATACCCAGTATCCACAAAAAGTTAATGTATGGGCTGGCATTTTGAATGGTAGACCAGTTGGCCCTTTCTTCATTGAAGGCAATTTAAATGCTCGGGTGTATGAAGCTATGCTTCGGGAGCAAATTATTCCAGCCATACAAAACATAGCTGGTGAAAATTTGGATGACATTTATTTTCAGCAGGATGGAGCTCCTCCTCATTATGGTTAATGTGCGTCAATATTTAGATGAGGTTTTTTCTGATAGGTGGATAGGGCGAAGGGGTCACATTGAGTGGCCAGCTCGGTCTCCGGACTTGAATCCACTTGATTAATTTTTCTGGGGATACCTTAAAAGTAAAGTTTACATCACTAAGCTTCGAGATATTGATAATTTACGGCAAAGGATAGTTAATGAGATAAATCTCATACCACAGCAAACTTACAGAAATGCGGTTTCAGGTTTTTATAACAGGTTGGTACATTGCCAGGCAGTCGAAGGGCAACAGTTCGTACATTTGTTGTGATGGATTTGTATTACTAATTGGATATCTTGCCTTAGCTGGCCGGATCAAAATCCTATTTTGCCTTAGCTGGCCGGATCAGAATCCTATCTTGCCTTAGCTGGCCGGATCAGAATCCTATCTTGCTTTAGCTGGCCGGATCTGTAACCGATCTTGCCTTTGGTGGCTGGATGTGTTCTGAAAATCGACCCCAAGGTCACGTTCAAGGTCACCAGAAGATAGCACTTTGCGACCTCTACGACTTTTGTTCGGGTCATTTTACACGATACCACCTCCAACGGCGTATTTTGTGGCTGTCAAATATTTGACCTTCAAATGACCCCTGGAGGTCACTTTGACCTCTAACATAACAACATATCTGAACGTAAAATTTCCTGCTCTTTTCAAATTCGGGATAAAAAATGGGGGTTTCCATTTAAAAAATTCGATTTAACCTACAAATAACTCCCAAGGTCAAGTTCAAGGTCAAGTTCAAGGTTACTACAAGATAGTACTTTACGACCCCTACAACTTTTGTTCGAGTCATTTTCCGTGAAAGTGCGTTCTTTTTGAGATAATAGGAGAGTCCCACATTTTTCGAATATCCTGTATATTAAGTTTTAAACATTTTTTACCAGTTTCAGGATCGACAAAATTGTAGGAATGGTTCACTGTCAGATGTTGGAAGCTTTCATTGTTTAAACAATTATATGACTTCCAACAATCTGACACGATAGTGGTTTCTGGCAATATCCATTCCTTTATACACGCCAGGAGTGTTTCTTCTATCCGATCCTCTACTGGAACGATGAATATCTTTTTTGAGTCTCGCTCGTATTCTCCAAAAATCCAATGACCTTTTACAAGCCGGCCACGATTGTATTTTCGTTTTCCAATTTTTGCCTCGTCGATTTCCACTATGCGTCCTGGGCCACCAAGCTTCTCGCTATGTTTTTCAACCCAGAACACACAGACCTATAATTAAAAATATTTCGATTTATGTTACTATATCTCTTTAGTACACATACAGGTGTCTATTAGAATATATTAAAATATTACTTACTTCTCGGCAAAAATTGAACCAGTCTACAATTGTGGCCGGTGCAACGCCAGTCTCGTCCTGCGCGTCAACTTGACGTGGATGTCTCAACATTAAAAAGCATGCAACAATTTTGCAAACTGTTGCAACGTCAAGATGACTTTGATCGAACCAAGTATCAATCTTAGCACTTTTCATAAAGTCACACTGCATGGAGACACGTTCCTTATGTACGTTTCTTACAAAGTAACGTTTTCTACATCGATACAATAATGTTTCTTTATCAATATATAGATCATTATGACACTTATGACACTTAATTGTAGATGCTAAAACACCATGCTGAATTAAAAAATCTACTAATCCTTCCTTACAATATGTAAGGTGTGTAAACTCAATAAAACTTAACATTGCGCGTGCATGCAAGTTCGCGTCTAACAATAATAACATTATCGCATATATATAACATTATTCATTTGTTTCACATTGTTGCGTTTAAATTTCGTGCACTCTAGCGAAAAATAACCAGAACGCATGCGCATGTGGCCACAGAGCATACTCGTGTCGCTGCATTTCGTCGGTATGACAGATTTTCTAACCTGAATAGTCCTCAACTTTAATCATTAATATTTCGCTTCGCGGGGCAGAGCGACACTTTTTTCTGCCAGATTCATTCATTTCGTGCAAAAACGCGTCGAATGAGTTTAATTTTATCGATATTTGAGGTGAGGTAGCTAAACTGAATAATTACCGACACTGTATTTCTTTATTTATTAAATGATGCTCGATTAAGTAACTAATGAACTGTTCTCTATTGTGAGTCATGGCCAAAAACTCATGCAGCTGCATTTTGATACAGTTACTGATACAATGGCTGATACAGTGGCTTGATAGTTTTATGAAACAAAAGAGAATCAACATTTCATATTATGTTACTTTTCTAACTTACCAATGAGACAGCTATCACGTGACCTTCTATGTCTCTCTATTTCGTCGGTATGACAGATTTCCTAATCTCACAACTGTCACTTTTTAACACTTCGTAACTTTTTTCTCTTAAGAGCGACGATATTAACTAACAGATTCGTGTTTTACGCACGAAAATACACAATATTGTCAAGTTTCAACAAAATCGGAGAGGAGCTCTACTTAAATATTACCAAAATCTGTGATTTACAAAAATTATTTGTTAAACAATTCGTTTCTTTAGAAGTACGTGTTAACACTTAAATCTTAAAGCAAATTATTTATTGGATCTTCCGAGTGATTTCAAGAATTATTCAATTTTCGAAGTATGCTTA